>JACEGR010006147.1:0-64329 GCA_014170235.1 Listronotus bonariensis
GGTATTCGTGAATACCGAGCTATTCAAATACTTTTTTCTTCCAAGTATTTAAATATTCGGTATTCGAATACTTTCTTTTCCGGTATTCGTATTCGAATACCAATTTTCAGTATTCGACCCAACTCTGACTGTAAACCTTACATTTTGGGCACAATGTTTAAAAATTGCCTGCAAAACATTGTGGTAAACTTGTCCGACAAAAAAGTGGCGCGTTTGCTCGCTCCGCCATCGCCACCCAAAACATTTGACATTGACAGGCTGGGTTAACGCGCCGCTTTCATATACGGCGGTATGAATATTCGTGGCAGGCTTGTTAAAAGGAACCTCCCTAAAAAGGTTGTAAAAGTGTTATTATCATGAAGTTAATTTCATTACTGACCCAGGGACTATAACTTCTTTTCAGTTTTTGTAGACCTTAAAAAATTTAACTGGTTGATATTCTTATTAAATATTACCAATAAGCTTAGTTTTATAATTTTCTGAACAATAATTCTTAGGGTAGGGCGGGGCTACTTGAGCAATTTTTCACTTGATCGGTTATAGCTCCTCAAAAATAAGTTTTTATGGCTTATAATGCATACTGATGAATTGGCAATTTATCCCTTATTAATAGTGTCCATAGTAATTTCTTTCTTATAAGTCGAATTTAGGAGCTACATCTATTTTAATGAAGATAGTCAAGTATGCCCAATCTACCCCATAGGTGAGGTAAGTTGAGCAAGAGTATGGGGCTAGTGGAGCACTTAGAAAGTATAGTCAAATCATGGCTTGAATGTTAGATACGTTTACAATAAAAATACATTTTGACTATTTTCTTTTTATATTTATAATCTTATAGTGACAAAACAACAAATCTCATTAATAAAACAGCAACGTACCTAGCTTAGCTTAACTATTGAATTTACTACCTAACAATTTATCTTCGTTTTTTAAACTTTTTAAGCAGTTTTATTTTGCTTCTCTTGTAATGCCTTCTGTATCTGTTAAAATTGTAGCTTTTTTCTATCTTCTGTTTGATTTGGCTAATTTTTTTGGACCAGCTTTTGGGTATGGTCGAACTATTTCCAGAGAAAATTTATAAGTTAGATAGGTCAGCTCGTTTTCTTTGTTGCTTGTACAAAGTTCGGGTTGCAGCCTCTTTTAAATCCTAAGGAGAGTCTAGTTGTCTTACTGTTATAAGTCCGTATCCTAAAAATAAAAAAAAAAACATTTTATACTTAAAACCGTTGGGCAACTGTAGCTCAACTAACCCGAACCTGAAATTTTAAAGGAAAAGTAAATTTATTAGAAAACCGGTTAGAATTATATCCAAAATCTTTATACATATTAAAACTCCATAAATTTACTTAAGAATAACACTTACCTGATTGAGAACGGAATACATTTAACTATCACAGATAAACATTTTTCGGCTTGCAATTATTTTACTTTTTAATCACAAAATAAACAATGCGCACGGATACTTTTCTCGATCTCCGCGTCACCACTAGTGGTAGCACAATGAGTTCCTCTCGCGCAACCCCTTCTTTATGCTATTTGATGCTTTCGCGTGTGGTCTATAGTTTTTGAGATATTTTGATTGCCCAACTTACCTCTATGCTCAACAAGCTCCGCCCTACCCTACACTGTAGTAAAACATTTAAAGTTTCTTTTTCTATGGTCAAGGAACATGCAAATTAATAGATATTTTCTTGTAAACTAAACAAGATACAAAAACAAATTAAGTGACATTAAAGCTGCATCTTAATTTACATAGTCCAGAAAATATAACAATGTAACAATTTTTTACAGTCAACGGCGTACTTTTTTTTCAGGTACCCCTTGAGACGCTACTAGACTAATTAAATTTAATTAGGTTAGCGCTAAGTTAGTCCCTTAATGCCATGTATAACATTTTCAAATTACACCAAAATTGTGTAAAGATTTTTAAAGATATTTACAAAACCATTTTTTAAGAAAAACCATTTTTCTTAAAAAACTTAGGATTTTTTTATTTTAATGAAATAATTTTACCATAAAGTTTGACACCACAGTTTACGAACACTCTGTATAATAAAGAAACCTATTTAAAATAAATTATATTAATTTTTAAAGGAAAATTGTTAACTGCAGTGTTCATATGTTAAAACACTTTTTATATGACTGTAAGCTATTTAAAATACTAATAAAATTAATTTATTGAAAGTTTCTTAGACCATAATTTTACCTAATTATTTGATAGAAAATGCCGCCCCAAGTCAAAATATTATATTAAAACAATTTACATTGTTAAATTGGATCTTTTTTCGCAAAAACCGTGACCGATCAATCTGTCTGTATCAATTTAAAACAATAGCAGACAGACACCTATAAATTAGAGATGTAAATACGAAAGGTAATAGGTATGTTAACAAAAGGACAACTAGTTTTAATTTACCTCTAGAAATAAATAACTGTATTTTAATTTGTTAATTTAATTTTAAATAATAATTACTTACCGGGAGTTTCTAAAAGATCTGTACAAAATGTTACCACACATTCCTTGGCCCAAAATACAACGATCTAACCCAATTTACCCTTGTCGAAAAGTTATTCGTTTGAAAGATACAGGGTGTCAAAGTACAAAAAGAAAATAAAAACTTTTAGAGCCTGCTGTATCTCGCAAACGATCACTTTTTTCCACCTATGTAAATAACATTTACTCGTGTATTTTCTTCCAAAAAATAGGTGGTAGCATTTCGTATTGGCTTAGATAATGCGTAAAGAAATACAATGGAACATTTTTGTATGGACTTTTGTTTGACCTCCGGACAGTGAGGACTACAAAGTTCTTCCTGGAGTGGCGGTAAGAGGTGCCGTACGGACGTTTTTACCTTCGGAGATCAAGGAAAGATTCACGCTAAATTGACGGCATCTTTCTTCTGGATCTAAGCGCTGTGAGCGAAGATTCCTATAAGCTGATGGTATCCTGTTTGGTGCTGAACACGAGGCATTTCTCAAATGGCGGGAAATAGATGGGCGTGCCATAGGAACTGTCAGTAGTAAAAGTGAAGGTTATATGTAACACCAGTAGCAGGTCTTGGTTTGACAGTCGACAATTTATGCATTGCATCGATTGAAGAATATTTTTGTTTTCTTTTGGACTTTCTGGGAGCTACGAGCTCGATTATCCAGATTTTCCGCCAACGAAGCCCTGGAAAGCATAGTCCGTAAGGGGAGAGCTGGTTGATTGGACCTGAAGGGATCAAAACCAAGAAAAAAAACATTTTTGTATGAAATAAGATGTACAATCTAAAATAACTCAAAGACGGTTACTTGTAGCGATATTTACTAGGTAAACCTTTTTTGTGCAAAAGTAAGATAGAAAAGGATTTTTTTACTAAAGCTATGAAATACCAAGGCAAAATAAGTTATGACAATTTAAATATATGCAAAGGCCCGCAGGTGGCTTTCTCTACATTTTTACAACAAAAATGTTGACCAATTTCGATTCCTTGAAAAGGTTTAAACCTAATCTTTGTAAAAAAAAATCTAATTTGAAATAACTTTTTAAAAGAAATAACTAAAATAAAATGGAAACTTTAACCCCTGTATCGCAAAGGATCAACTTTTGACTAAGATAAATTATGGTATATAGTTTTTTGTAGTAGCATTTTGTAAAGATAAGTATCTAAAAAAGCATGTAGTAAAATAATTTAAACTAACAATTATACAGTGCTTGTCAAAGTCAGGACCTCCTCCTAACTTTGAATTGTTAGGTATTTTTCGCAAATTTAGGAACTTTTAGTAAGACAACAAACCAAGTTCTAGGCAGAAATGACATATAAATGTCAATTTGACAGCTAGGCGCCATTTTAAACAAAAAAATTAAATAAAAGGTGGGTTTGTGGTACATCACTTTAAAGGTAATTAACTGGGTTGACAGTTTTTTTGTCACGACTGTACACATATATCACTATTTCTTTAACTTTTTAAAGCCAGAATTTTTTTCCAATTTTAAATTTTTTGAAAAATTATTACAATTTTCTTGTACATTCTGTATTATTTAAAAATACATATTTTATCAACTAGCCTTAGAATGTATTAAAAAATTAAGATGCCACTATTCAGGGTGTGAAAGGAAATTTTAAGGTTATTTTTTTTAATTTAAATATAACCTTGAGTCAAGGATACATTAAAATTTAAAAATAACCTTAAAATCTTTATTACACCCTGTAAGTGGCAACCCTATTTTTCCTATTCTTATACTAAACTAGGAGAACTTAAACTGTGGTTATTAGATCCATATAAAAAAAATTAAATCTATAAATATAAAACCACAAAATAAAAATAATTATTACTTGTAATTTTATATACGACTGAAGTCATATATTTAAAACGTAAAATTGATTAATTGTATCTATAAATGCAGACATTTTTACAAGACTGTAAACAAGACATTTATTTTATTAATTAACTATACTGATTAAAGCATTCCTTTTAAAGGAATCTAAATTGAGGAAATTAAAGTTAGATGAGTCTTATTGGCCAGTGCAGGATCTAACTGTAAGAAAAACGCTAAATGTCCCTAATAGTGGTTAAATAAATCCTGATTGAAAAAGAAACTTATGGTGATATGTGTATCAAGTAAATAAGTGTGAGGTCTGTATAGTTTGAGTCAGACATAATTCATTCCGAAAACAATGCCGTAAAAGTACACAAAAATTGATAAAGTAAAAAACCTTTTTTGAAAGTAAAGTGCGAGGGCTGTAAGTTCAACACAGCTACGTCATCAACAACCAAATTTTTAAGTACATACAAAAGCACCGACTTGCCATATTTTTTTACCATAGGCATCGCTTAATTGTAGCACAGAATAACTAGCTAACGCAAATTGTAGAATAGGGCTTCTGTAGTCGATAAAATGTGTTTGGGGTATTTTGAATGCTATCAAAGTATGACGTAGCGGTGTTTAGCTTACAGCGAACTCTACGCAGTCACTGATCGAGCCTACGACCACTTGTGAAAATAGCAAATAGCACACTGATTTCATGCATAGAAAATGCGTTATATCACACTAGTGTTGCAAAGTACTTTACAGCACTAGTGTTGCAAAGTACTTTACAACACTGGTGTGATACATATTATGATGTCATTCTAAAAACTGCTATTGGTTTTGCAAGTGACATATTTATTGTAGTGACAGTAAAAAAACTTTTATTTACCTTAAACGGTAGAACCCAAATTAGCGAAAATCATCTTATTTTATATTTATTAAAATTTACGAAAAAATAAAAACATAAAACAAAAATAGACATAACCACAAAAACAACTTTCACTGACTGGCACAGTGTTGTCAGGTAAGTAGATCAAATTTAAAATCTCCTTCTACCTTTGAGCACGTACTTTATAGAGGCAGCCTTGCCGCTTGACCGTTCGACCTAAAGCGCCAGAGAAAAAAGCCTATAGATCAAATTCCTTCCTCTCTTTCTTCGTGTACTCAAACAACTAGTTAAATCTTTTTTTTTAATCCCTAATTAAACCTAAGGCTAATACACACTTTATGAATCCACTTTCTTTATCCATTCATAAATAGAATCAGACCCTTCCGACGTTGCCAAATGCTTTCCATATTTTGCATGGTAACTGACGTTTGGTAGTCGTTTTTTCCTTACTTTAAGGACTTTAGGTTATGCATTTACAATTTTCATATTTTTTATATTTTTTCTTAAAATATGAGGAAAAACTGTTATTTTTACTTAATTTTACATGTGATGTTCAGTTTCATTAACTCGTTTTACCAATTTTACCCCACCCAGCACCCCTTTTCACTCCCCGGTCCCGTAAGTTTATTTACTGATATTTTTTAAAAAACGGAATATTTTGGATATGCACCACTTACGTTTTATTTAGAAGAGTGTCTAAAATATGTAAGAATCGATAATTTTTAAAAAACCTTTATAATAGCAGAAAACCGTATTAAACTATTAGCGTTATTACCTAACAAAACCATACAATTTTTATTAAGTGAGGGCCTTTTTAAATTCCAAAATGATAAAAGTTATATAATGCTTCTAGGTAGGTGATTTTCGATGTAAAAATATTGTCAAAACAGTATAATATAGCAGTGAGGAAAGTATATATCACACTAGTGTTGCAAAGTAAATATCACCCTAGTGTTGCAAAGTTCTCAATTGTTTTTTATTTTTTCTGAACAGACAAACTTTAATTTATTTATTTTTTGGTGAATAATTTGTGGTCGTAGGAAAAATAGTGTACAGTACTCGTGTGAAAATGACTTTCTTACACTCGTGGGTTTGTCGCACTCGGCTAACGCCCGTGCTACAATATTCCCACTCGTGTGAAATTAGTCATTTTCCACACTTGTAATGTAATATACCTTGCTAATATTTGGTTCAAAATTTTTATACTTTTCCGCACTAGTGCGGAAAAGCAACCCATTTAGAACCAAAATGCGAGTAGGAAAAAATAGTTTTGAGCTTTTCACAAATTACTCGGTAGTGTTGAAAAGTAGATTTTACCACTCGTATAATATAAATCATTTTCTGGGACCAAAGAGTGCGTTTTATCTCATTTTCATTTGTGGTCGTAGAAAAAAATATTATTTTTGATTTGCAAAGTAATTATTGAAAATGTCTATTTCTTAATCCAACCCTGGACCATTCGCAGCCGGACGTTTTAAAAGATGTTTCGCTAGTAAATTATATCAATGCGTATAAGCCCATGAATGTTAGACACAAAAACAAGTTTCTAATAAAATTCAATTTCCATTAAGGTCTACGCGGACATATCGTTTGTAATAAATACTTAGATAAACCGTTATGGCACTTACTGGTACTTAATAAAATGTTGTATTTAGTGGATGTAGGTTCGCTGGGATTATGGTATTTTGCGTTATAGTTATGCTAGGGATAAACAGTGTGTCTCATGAAAGATATTAGAAGAAAACAAAAAGACCATACATTTTTAAAAAATTATACAGGAAGGAAAAACTGGTCGCATGGTTTAAAATTAAGCAATACAATACTTTTTACCAATCGGCAAAAAGCAGGGCGAGTAAAAACCATAAAACCTACATTTAGATCCGCAGTGGCAAGAAGCATTTTTCGGCTTTTACGACCTCGCGCAGTAAACAAATGAATGGGTGGACGAACATGCGCACTTAAAAGCCGTGGCAAAATACAAACACCGGCACCCCGTACCCTTCGTCCGCGGTTTGACCGTGACGCTCATTAGCTACCGTACTTCGAACAGAAAACCAAGACGCCGTCGACAAATTATTTCCTATAATGCGGATAGTTTACTATACTTGACTTGAAATAAACTGTTTTAGCCTAATCACGCCACTCTAGATTGTAAATTAAAAAAATAAAATTTTGACAGAAGTGTCAAAAAATGACATATAAGGTATCATTGTATTAATAAGAATGTCATATCTATCGATATAAGATAAAATATACCGGTGGTGCCATTAAAAATTTTAAAGTAGCAGTCATTTCCGGTTAACCGGAAGTAATAAAAAACAAGTAGATAGATCAATTAATCCAATCAGTATGTTAAATACCAATATATTAAATTTTATATTTTTATCTTAAAAGGTAAAAAAGTTATAGAGGGAAACCATCTGTGAGTGACACCCGGTATTCATATTCTTGCAAATACTTATCTAAACTGTTTGTCATTTTATTAGGTATCGAGCTCATCGCCGATTTTAATTAAAGTTATCTTAGGACTGTGTTTTGAGGCCATAATTTTAAAATCCAATTCGGGTTTTTTTGTACAAACACAATTTTTAAGTTATGAGAACCCTCTTTGACTTAACCTTAAAACTGAACGATATTATTTGTATTAATATCTTCCTTCGTAAAACTGGTTTGACACAACAAAACTAAATGGTTTTGATAAAACGCATGAGAATAATTTTATAGAATAAAACTTATATTAACATCATGGTTATTTAGTTATTATTATTTTTAAAATAGAACAGCGTCAAAAATGTACTTCTAAATTTTTTTTTCCTAAATTAACAATTGCTTTAGTTTAGTTTATTTGGTGTAACTAGTATTATGAATAAAGGTGAATTGGGTAAATTTATCGAGTTAAAATTACGCTTTCCTGCAGAAGCAGCTTCTGTTTAGTTAAACTTAAGGCGTTAAATGCAATCGTTGCGACGCTGCATTTGGCTTGTATATCAATAGAATTGTTTCTTTCAACACTTTAAAAACTGCCGCGAAAGCGGCACCGAAACGGTAACTATGAAAAAACGTCAAATGTATAAATAGCCAGTAGATGCTTGAAATATTGTTTATTTTTAGGGTAAGGGCAAACCTGACCTCAGATTTGTGATCGAAGATAAAAAAATATAATTTAACAAATATTAAAATCGGCTGTGGGCCCGATAAGTAAACATTATATTATCTGAAATAGGGAATTCCAGGCTTCTTGACTTTGCAAAACAACACCATACAACGAATAAGTTCTGTTTTTGCAAATTCATAAGGGAAAATTACAGAAACAAACCAAAAACGATCACCAAATTACTAATTCTGGCCCACATCGCAGCGTCGCGCGTCGCGGCGGTCGATTTAACGATCGGGAAATCCCAAATTACGACGAGTGTGGTCCTGTCTCTTGAGGTAAATGCTTTCAGTGTTGTAAACACTATATTTATTAAAATACTGCAAATTTTAGTTTTAGATAAAGTATATGTATATTATAATAAAAGAAAGTTTTAAAAACCTTGTTTCCAGTTTATAAAAAATTTATTAAATACAATTTATTTCTGATATCATGCTTAAATTATCCTAATGAGCAACATAGGAATTTGGTATTTTTGTCCTCAAAACTCTGACATACACCCAAGGTAATTGATCCCGCGTTTATTCTATTTACCTCGTTTGATTTGGTCATAAATTAAACATGTGATTTACTAAGTTAAGTTTACAAACCATTTCGTTTTAATGCAAATAGAAATAATTTATAGCAGCCATCCAACCGTTACATCTAATCTTAAATCTGGATCTTATTGAATGAATATTTTAATAGTCTTGTAAGCTATTACACCATGATGTATATGACCATAGGTTATTAAATTTGTGCAATAGATATATATGACAAATTTAAAAATTATGCTGGAAGGTCGATGTATTGTTTTGGCAAACGTTAATTATACTATGGAACAGATAAACACACGACAAGTTCCTATAAAATTTTCCGTTTGCCTGCGGAGATAGATCCCCTAAAGGGGGCAGCTAGAATGATTTTTCGTGAATAACTTTTAAAGTGCTCTGTATGATTTGATAATATTTTAGTACGATGCATACTAGTAAAGACCTCTTAAAATAGTGCCCTTTGAAACTTATGTGGCTTCTTTAGTTGGCCAGCATGTTATCAATATTATTGATAATATTTTTTACGCCCTGTATGGTGAAGACACAAAAATATGTTTTGGGTAGTTTAAACCTTTGCTAAAAAAGGTATTCTCTTGTTTGACATCGATAAAATGAGCCGTTTTCGAGTAAAAAATTATTTTAACAATAAGAGTTTATTTGTGTTTAATAATACAATATTTTATTTTCGATGTAATTTGTAATTTTTGATTCAGTATTGAAGTCCCCTCTCGTAGCAGGTCAGGAATTTGTTGCAAATGTTGTTGTTTACTCGAAAACGGCTCATTTTATCGATGTCAAACAAGAGTACCTTTTTTAGCAAAAGGTTTAAACTACCCAAAAACATATTTTTGTGTCTTCACCATACAGGGCGTAAAAAATATTATCAATAATGTGCGAAAACTAGTCCGTCCCTGGCAAACTAAAGAAGCGACATAAGTTTCAAGGGCACTATTTTAAGAGGTCTTTACTAGTATGCATCGTACTAAAATATTATCAAATTATACAGAGCTTCTTTAAAAGTTATTCACGAAAAATCGATTTTCCAGCTGCCCGCCCTTTAGGGGGATCATATCTGCGCGGGGGCTTTAAACGGAAAAATTTTATAGGAACTTGCGGTGCTTTAACCCAGCCAATAGAGAATTATTGCAAGTTGCCTTATTAAGCCGGCTGTCCATGAGAGCGGTTTTCCGCCCGAGTATTAAAAATACGCGCAGAAAATCCGCTGACACGTCCATTGTAGCGGAAAATATTAAAGCGTTTTGTTTTGAATATGGTGATTTTATGTTAGAATTTTCTTTGGTTGATACTACGATTATGAAGGTCACTAGATGTTAATCATTATCTGTCTGTGGGATGGCAAATGGATTGGATAATAATAAATCCAGCAAATTAGTTAACTTTGGTTAATAGCTTGTCTTAGTCTTTTATTTACTACATACACTTTTTTACTACCTATTTACCATAGAGTACAAGCTAGACGCTCGCCTGCAGTTATTGGCTCACAAACTATGTGGGACTTGCTAATAATTGACTCAACTTTCTGTAACAATTTGTCAAAATACTGCTTTGACATTTCTTAAATAGTTGAAGTGTTTTTCATCATCATGTTGTCTTGACTTCCTGTAATAAAGTATAATATTGGCTATGAACTTTTCTTTCTAAAAAAAATTTCTAACCCAAAACATGTGCTTCCTTTTTGGTCTTTTTAGTCGTATTAAAATGGGGAAAAATATCATATCTTTTCGCCAAATATCATAGTGAAATAAATAATTAAAGTAAGTGTAGTTAATGTTATCCATAACACTTCTTTTATTTAAAATGGATCTTTAACGTCTTGTCTTATCTTCAAACAACAAACTCATCAACTAGTTTAAGGTTATCTATCACAATCTAGTGGAAAACGCAAAAAAGTTAACTTTATCTCAACTTTTTACGGATCCGCGTCGAAAATGGCGGGAATAGCATTTTAAATTTGCACTAACCAATCACAACGCTGAATTATCATCTGCGAGCGGAAAATCGCTCTCATGGACAGCCGGCTTTAAGCTCGGGAATTATTAATACCGGCCTTATTTAAATAGTGCTTGTACCCATAATTTATAGTTATTGCAAATCATGTTGACAGTATCATTAACCTAAAAAAGGGAAAACAAATTTTAGTACTTTTTCTTTATTGTTTTGTCTTGTAGAGTTTTGTTTAACACAATTCTAGAAAATACATTAGAAAAATCAAGGTTTTAAGTATTTTTACTTCTAAAAACTTTTCGATTTTGTGGTCGGCAGCCGTTCGGTTAGACGAACAATTCCGAAGTTAAAAATAAGACCAAAATAAGGCACGACCTAAAACCGACATAAATAAAGCCAGGCAGTATACTTATTCCTATCTTATTCTTATCCTACCATGCATCTGCGCAAGCTCAGATGTCAAAATAAGACCGGTATCTATTATTAGTGCCTGGCCTTATTTCACTGTGCAATAATTCTCTAATGTCAAATCTTTCGGGTGTCGGACTGAGCGAACACGCCATTTTTTGTCGGGCAAGTTTACCACAATATTTTACATGCAATTTTTATAACATTGTGTCCAAGAATCGCAAGGGTCACGAAACCCGACAAGTCCGATACCCGAAACATATATGTGTTTGAGCCTTATGGTTTCATGGAACTCATCTGAACTGCATTAGCTTAGAATTAGGATCCAAACATGGGTCTCTCACCCAATGGTATAAAAGAGTTAGATTGCAACAAATTGTCAGGAAATAAACCATGTTATAGTGAGGCATTAAATGAACTTAATAGAATGAGAAGTATCAACTAAGCAACACTAAAAGCTTAAAGTAAATTATATAAAATAAAAATATATGTATGTTAAATGGTATTATTACAATAAAAATGATGTATGTTATGTACTAAAAGCTAAGAAATTATTCGGTAAGCCCTAGCGTACCAGATTGCACAAATCATTCTCATCAATTTGGGATTTTGATCAGACAAATAATAAGATCGTTGGACACTTGAAATTTTTATTATAATATTGGCTTCGGATACGCTACCCCCAACGATTTTATTATTTGTGGCTTTTTTAAACAAAAACTGGTCGTTGTACGATAAAAATATCAAGAAACCAAATTTGACTCTAAGGTAAATGAGCATGAGTAAAAGCAGTGGCGTACTATTGTTTTTTCTTAAAATAAAATCAATACAAATCTGGTTTGAACGCCACTGGTAGAAACTTTTTTAAAACTTTTAGAGCAAAACATGTAATGTAAGGGTCAAAAGAAGATTACCCAATTTTGTAAAAATATTTGGAGTGGTAGAAAAGTTACGATAAAAAGGGCATTTTTTCTTAAAACTTTATAACCCTATATCTCGGAAAGAAAGCATTTTCGGACATAATTTTATTTATTATTATTATTATTATTATTTTTTTGATTTCCTGCTTTCTATACAGTAATAAAAGAAAAGTACCAACTTAAAAATAACCCTGTATAATTTATAATTTCATGTAGGCCAATGTCCTTGATTAGATGACATTAATCCAACTCTATTTCTTACTAAACCTTGTTATCGTGAGCAATAATTTTGACGGACATAGTTTAGAACAACCTAAGCACTATTCCACATTGTTAGCAATTAAGTAAAAAAAATATTTTGCGCAAGCGGATAAAATAAATAATATCCTTATTAACGCGAGATGACAAGGTAATGAATGATCATTGTAAAATAGAAATCACGATTTTAAATAAAATAAATATATGTTATTCATTCCGAATATAGAGATCAAAGTCACACGAAATAATGGATAAATTCGGTGTTAATAAGGTCATGTGCTATAAACTTTAACAATATGAAAGTAAATTTAATAAAATAAAATATTGCTCTACATTATTGCTGCTAATGAACAATGCAAACGATGATCTGCCAGAATTTGTTAACGCTTACATTGCTATGAAGGCGTGGATCTTGTTTTCATTTTGTTATTGCATGACAGTCTTAACAGCTATTGTTGCATGTTTTGGTTTTGTTATTATAGTAGGGGAGCCCACGATGCTAAATGGGAATTTACTCGAGCGGCATCAGGCACGCAACTAGGATTTTAATTTTTGATTTATCAAAGATAATTATAGTTTTAATTGTCATTGGTTTTATCTAAAAGATGAGACACGGAACGAACACCAAACATATACAGGGTGATTTAAAAATCAATCACGAAACTTAAGGGGGTGATTCTACTTGACAAAATAAGGGTAGAGCTTCATATAATTTTTTTTCAAAATATCATTCGTTTTCGAGTTACAAGCCATCAAAGTTCAATTTTTATTTTGGTTTTTTCGCCATATTACATTTATTTTTTACCCAATCCAATTGATATTTGGCACACAAATCGAGCTTTGCAGATTCTAAAATTTTAAGACAAAAGTACTTTTTTTAAATACCGCCAGAGGGCACTTTACCTAAAACTTAAAATTGATTTACATCATAACTTTTTATTTTGACAGATATCGCAAAGCTGGGGGCGCCATTTTATAGACAATCAGAAACTTAAAAAATAAGGTACCCTTTATTAAAGTCGATAAACCTCACCGTTAAGGCACCAATAGACATCAAAGTTTTCATCAATTTCAATCAAATTACCTACATCCATACAGGGTGTCCAGTAACTCAACCGACAAACTTTACGGGGCCATTCTACGACAGAATTTAGAAAAAAACTTTATATAAACATATGTCCTAAACGTCTTAGTTTTTGAACTACGGTGTGTTAAATAGTAAAAAAAACTTTTTAGCTTTGCGATATCTGTCAAAATAAAAGTTATGATGTAAATACATTTTAAATATTAGGTAAAGTGTCCTCTGGCGGTATTTAAAAAAAAGTACTTTTGTCTTAAAATTTAAGAATCTGCAAAGCTCGATTTGTGTGCCAAATATCAACTGGATTGGGTAAAGAATAAACGCAATATGGCGAAAAAATTAAAATAAAAATTGAACTTTGACCGCTTGTAACTCGAAAACGAATGACATTTTAAAAAAAAATATATGAAGCTCTACCCTTATTTTGTCACGTAGAACCACCTCCTTAAGTTTTATAATTGATTTTTGAATTACTCTGTATAAATGGGACCAGATATTATTTGTTCTGAAAGGGTTGCTGCAAAGAATCTAATGTAACAAACCCTTTTGTGAACAATGATTTATTGCATCAATAAAAAATACACCCGAAGAGTTTATAATTTTTACGACACGGGTCAGCTTTTATATCAGGACAGAGACGAAATAAGATAATGTTTTTTAAGTACTTGGTACGTGTTTTAGCAATGCTTTTTTTTCTATTTATCTGAAAAATATGTAATCAGGCTCTGTCAGAGGCTATGTGCTTTCGAAATAGTTTGTTTACTTTATCATTTTTTGTGCACTTGGCGGCATTCGCTTTCAGAATGAATTATTAGGTGGTTCGGACTTTACCTGATACAAATTGGCCCAAGAGGAACACTTTGGTTAAGAACAATTTTCATTCTGGAATTTTCGAAAAAAGTTAGTTTTTGGTTAGAGACCCCCGGAGAAAATCAATACTTTTAAAGGCAAATCCTCTATTTGTATTTTTTTCGTGGATTTGGTCTAATTTTATCAACAAATATAACAATCAATAAAATTATCTATATTTTATATAACTATGCTCGAGAATGTGTGACGTGTTTTTTTTTAACTTTGTAGCCCTCCGCCTTCTTTACGTCACTCTCAAATTGGCAGATTAGTGGAATAAACACTGATTAGCATGTAATTAACTCACCCTATATTAATCTGACGCGCTCGAACATTTCTAGTGGATATATTTTTGTTTTTTGCGATCGGCCTTGTATACGGGGTTCATATTTGGTGGAGGTACTTAACCGGGTACAAGGTATCCTCCGGTATATTCATCTGTCGCGCTGTAGTAAAACCCGAAATCCTCCGCCTCTTGGGCTCTCCCACTATTAAGTAAATAAGATTAAATTGATGATTTTTCGTGTATTACTTTTTATATTCTTTATTCGCTAGAAAGTAAACTTACTGGGTTACTTTGACAGAGTTTTCAAAAACAAGTTTCACAGGATTTTCAGTTTATTGTACTGTAGATTTAAGTCTCCATGCCATTTAAAATTAATGTATCAGTTTATTCCCTTATAAGAGTCCTCTTTTCCAATTTAAAATTTCCTTATATTATCTACTTTATCTTTGGACACTCCACGAAGGTTTAAGCCTAAGTACAAACATATCGTAACTAAGTGAGGTTAGTAAACTGGTAGTATTAACAGAAATGGTAAGCGTTACAGTCATGGACTTATATAAGGGAAGATTTGGGGGTTTGAACACCCCCACCACCACTTAGCATAAGTAAGAAGGAAAATTCGTATGAAATTCGTATATTTCAATGTTTTGCATGCTTATGGTAACCCTGAAGCCCCACCCCCCTTATAAAACAGGAAAGATAACATGATATAGGAAAAAAATGAGTAAAAGAGATGTATTTTTAAAAGTAAGTTTTTTATTTGTTTTGCTTTTTAAAAATGTTTGATACCAAAAAAACGTATTGCAGGAAAGGGGTTCGTAAAAAAGTCTGTAAAATGGAATGGTTTTGGAAAGCAAGAACCTTTTTTTTAGGCTCAAACCCCCCACCCATAAAAAAGATATATATATGCGTCCGGGGTTACAGTCATGAAACCATAAGAATTAAACACATGTTTCGGATATCGGACTGGGCAGGTAACGTGACTATAACCCTTAAGATTTTTGGCACAAAAAAAAGTGACGCGTTCGTCCAGTCTGACACCCGGAACATTTGACATTGAAACTAATTAAGATAGATATATCAAACATGGTATTTTATTATTTTAAATAGGTTGTTCAATTAAAAAAAAGGTTTTGTTGTACTCTGTATACCTTAAGAGGTAACAAAAATCCGATAACCGATATGAAAACTCCAAAATTAAATAAATAAACTAATTTATTTATTTATTTCCTACGACTGAAAACTAAAAAAGTTTAGAGAATATACATTTATGACTTGAGACTCGTTACCTATATATATGTAAAATGGTTCTTATATTACAATACCATGGCGTTGTAGATTTCCATTATGACCATAAAGTTTAAATTACGAAACTATTAAAGTACCTAAATTTACTATTATTCTATTATTCAATAGAACAAAATAGTTTCAAAACGAATATTACAAAATATCACCACCATGACAATCCTAAAAACAGTTATTACAGAAATGTTATTAAATTTTGGTCCACCCCATGCTGAGACTAAAAACAGGTCTCTAACAAAGAAGGTGACCATTTAGATAATGACATGGTTTTTATTTCTAAGCTTTTAGATTCACGATTTCAATATAGTGTTTCTGAAGATTTAATTTTCTTTTAAATTAGATAGTAGTATAAAGGTGTTGAACTTATCGCCACAACTCTAGAAACAACATTTAAAAAGTCAAAAACTAAGTGGTCTAGAAATATATTTTCCTAATAACAAATTTTTATTTTTTGGTCCTTTTATTGAAATTGTTACATCCCACCAAACACATAAAATGAGCCAAGTTTAATACTAAAATTATGCCTGGATGGGTCGCAAGAAGAATGAAGATCTAAATGAGTGCCAAGATTTGTACGAAATTCAAATATGTATAAAATCCTAAAATAGGTTAGATTTGACTTGGCCAGTTTTCATTACTTCAGTCATTTTATTAGGTTATTCAACTTATTTAAATACTTTTTAATTCTGATACAAACTGGCCAAGTCAAATCTAAACTACTTTAAGATCTCATTCATAAATGGATTTTACCCAAAATTTGGCGCTCATTTAGATCTCCATTTTGCGGCGAAGCCTACAGCCAAACATAATTTGTATATAATAGCAATAAACTTGGCTTACATTTTTTATATGTATGTTTTTATGAGATATCATTAGGGTAGGGCGGGGGCTAGTTGAGCAATTTTTCACTTAATTGATTATAGCTCCTCAAAAATAAGTCTTAAGGCTTATAATGCATACTGATAAATTGGCCATTTATTCTTTAGTAATAGTGTCCATAGTAATTTCTGTCTAATGGGCTGAATTTAGGAGCTACATCTATTTTATTGTAGATAGTCAAGTATGCTCAAGGTACCCCATTAGTGGGGTAAGTTGAGCAAGGGTATGGGGCTAGTGGAGCACCTATAAAGTATAGCCAAATGGGTTTAATGTTAGGTAGGTTTACAATAAAAATACCTTTTGACAATTTGCTTTTTATATTTATAATCTTATAGTAACAACAAACAGTTTCATTTTGCTTCTCTTGTAAATCCTTCCGTATTCTATTAAAATTACAATTTTTTTATCTTCTGTTAGATTTGGCTCCTTTTATTGGACCAGCCTTTGGAAATGGTCAAACTATTTACAGGAGAAAATTTACGAGTTAGATAGATCAGCTTGTTTTTTTATTGCTGGTGCAAGGTTCGGGTTGCAGCCTCATTTAAATCTTAAGTAGTATAGGAGCCTCTAGTAGTTTTTCTTTTATAAGTCCGTATCCTAAAAAAATATAAATAAAAAACTTGTTTTACTATTGTTAAAATCGTGTGGTTAGTTGGGCAACTGTAGCTCAACTATCCCCAACCTAAAATTTTAAAGCAATAGTGAAATTATTAAAAAACCGGTTAGAAATATATCCAAAATTATTATAAATAATAAAACTGCAATAAATTTACTAAAGATTAACACTTACCTGATTGAAAACAAGTATAATTTGACAATCACAGAAGAAATATTACGGCTTGCAATTGCGCAGATACTTTTCTCGATCGCTGCATCACCACTGGCGGTCGCACGATGAATTCCCCTCACGCAACCCCTTCTTTAAGCTATTTGACGCGTTCGTGTGCGGTCGATAGTTTTGAGATATTTTGATTGCCCAACTTACCTCTGTGCTCAAATAGCCCCGCCCTACCCTACTCTTTGTTAAGTAAAGTATAGGCAGGTATATAGATTAAATATTTTCGTTGCATAGTTTTCTTTTTGATGCCATTATCTACATTTTCTTAAACGTTAGAAATAACAATGGGCATTGCCCAACGGATGATAACACTTCAATCAAAAAACATTTTATTGGTATAGGGAGCCCGCCCCTATTTTTTAACTAAGCTAGATATAAATTTTCATCTTTCTAGGTCATCTGGTAGTGAATTAGATTTTTGATCTATAAGTCAGTTCGTCAGTCAGTGGAAAATTGACGACTTTTGGACCTTCATATTTTTATAACGGTTTAAACGAGCTTCACCCCAAGCAGCAAGCTGACGTCATTATGGATGGTCATAAGACGTCATCAGACCAAAATTATGACGTCATTTTACTGACGTGTTTTGGCATGGGTAAAGTGACGTCTTTTGACGTCATTTTTTTATCATACTAGCTCATAAAAATCTAATGACGCCATGTTTAGAAAACCCGCCAGTAAAATTGAAATAGGAAAAAATTCTCCCGATAGATGGTGTAATGGACAATAAACTACTACGTTCATTCAACGTCTTCGCTTCTTATAGGAATTTTTTGGAGCTTGTTGTTATCGCGTATACCGTACCGATGAGAACCAAATTAGTTTAAGACCGGTCTGCGGTTGGTGATCTCAATTAGCTTTAAAAGAAATACCTTCGGCTAGTGTAAAAATCTGCATCTCCAGGTTAGAGAGATGCAACCTTGCTATGCAAGGAAATATAATTTAACTAAATAAAGTATCGCATCATTTTGGGTTTAAAAAAAGGATATGCGTCAATTTTTCGTCCTCTTAAAGACGCCATTAACGGGATGTCTTTTGTCTGCGATTTGGGAGGTCATTTTAACGTCATTTTGTCGACATCTTATGACGTCTTTGCTGATCAAATTTGACCAAAAATTACTAAAAAGAGACGTCAATAAGAAGTCAGCTTGCTGCTTGCGATGTTGTTCTCATGGATATAAAAACTTGTTTGAAAGAAGACGTTTTTTTTTATTTATTTATTTCAAAGGATTGTAAAAGGATATTTCCTAAACTTCCTAGTCTTTTGGAAACAATTAGAGGTGGTTTTAAGTTATGGCGACGTTAAAGAAAAATTATACCTACGTATGATTTACAACAAAGACTAGTTCTGGTTTCTAGCCGTTACTGTCAAACAAAGTTAACTAACTAGAAGTAACTAGGACTTACAAGGCCTCTTGGGTTTTTTGCTCAGTAAGTTTTTTTTGGTCTTTGGGCCAAATATACAGGATGATTCAAATATCGATCACGTGACACACTATACAATCTGTGGTATTAATTAGACACAAAAAAAACTTTGGTTATTTGCATTACACAAATCAAAGATTTTAATACATTCCTAGAAAGATAAAATAAATTATTTATTTATAGTCAATATCATACCATTATATAAACTATTAACATGTTGCTTTTTTGTAATAAATGGTTACAAATGACTATTCCTTTGATATTAATTGGATTGTTTATGGATCTAACTCCTTTCGCAACGATTTTTTTCTAATTAAGTTAATTTAGAATAATTGTAAACAAGTAAATAATAAGACATTATGCAGTCTTCCCCTTTAACAGTTATTTTTATAGTTAATTCAGAATTCTTTTTAAATTACAGCAAACTTTTATTAATGCAATAAACAACGTTTAATATGTTACAATTCCCATGTGGTGAGTATCGGCCTTGGGTGAAAAAATATGGGCTTATTTATACAATATATTAAAGGTTTATGTGATCTAGGTAAGAATTTAATTTAAATTATGTATGTTTTTACCTTTTACTGTGGTATTTTGCATATTGCATGCGGTAAAAATAATGATATCATTTTTAATGACAATAAACACTGAATAATAATGTAACTGACACGCACGGGATGATCAAATTTCTATATTAAAACTGTTTAATATGAAAAACAAGTCATTTTAATGGCGCTATAATTAATTTGATCTAAGCATAAACATAAATACAGGGTTTTAGGTAGGTATAAAAATTCTGTTATATATTGGGTATAGTGTATCTCAAAGTATATCGCTTTGGCTTTTGACGGCAGTACTCCAATATACCTGCCGACCGAAATAAAACTGCGGATCAGTAGGTATTTAAGGGCAGAACATTAGGGACGGACTCTAATAATATAAAGATTTATAATTTATTGTTTATTTAAGTAGGTATAATCTTAAAATTACATTAAGAAATTAAATATATGCAAAGTTTAATAATTATAAATAAATTTATAACTATATTATCTATACGTAATTACATTTTTATCTAAATCTAATTCGGTTTCACTATCAGAGTCATCGTTGAGATTAATTACAATACGATTTATGTTGTTTTGTACAGAAATGTAAGAGTCCTCAATTTTTATAATGTACTGTACCGAATTTTTCCAGCTCTCAACTGGTATATTAGTAATTACATTTTTTATCAAATTTATAACACTAGGACTTAAAGTAGGTGTAACATTTTCTGCTCTAATCTTTGATTTTACTTGGTTCCACAAATGTTCTATGGGGTTAAACATACAGTGATACGGAGGAAGACGTAAGACAGTATGCCCAGCCTGTTCAGCCAAATTGTCACATACATATTGTTTTTTAATTGCATATGAATTTAGGACTTCCAAAAGTTGCGCTTTTTTGTAACTGAATTCAAAATAAATATCATTTTCTAACAAATATTCCTGGATTTCAGTTTTTGAACTTGATGAAGCTGGTGCTTTGTGTAGCAGACGGCTGTGGTAGCTTGCGTTATCCATGACAATAACACTGTTGTTTGGAATATTTTTTAAAAGATAATTTTGAAACCAGTTTTCAAAAAGTTCTGCGCTTGTATCCTCGTGATAATCCAAGCTAGAATCCTTAATATTCTTTGCAGACAACAGCAAGCAGTTTGGGACAAATCCGTCTTCTGAACCAGCGTGTATTATGGTAATGCGTTTTCCTTTATTTGAAGGTGCTTTCGTCTGACAGTTTTGACTGGAATCCACCCATCCTTTGGATACTGTGTCGTGTGTATCGAACCATGTTTCATCAAGGTAAATTATGGATCTGTTTTCTAACCTATATCTTTTAATTTCTTGAAGGTAATTAAATCTCCAAGTGCGTAATCTGTGCGATTCCATTACTACTTGTCTTTTGTCTATTTTGCGGTATTTAAATCCCATTTTACAAACAACTCTATGGAGGGTGGCACGGCTAATATTTATATTAGTGTCGTCTTCTTCTAGCTTCGTTTTCAGTTTATCCAAGGTAGGAACAACTCCGCTTTCATAAAGACAATATATTTTCCTTCTTATTAGGTCTTGATCACTATTGTCTATACGGTGCGATCGAAAATCACTACGCTTTTTTCTTCTGTTCTGTTAATTAAATGAAATATTATTTTCTAGGCAAATTTTAATGTAGTGAATGCAAGTGAATAACATCTGCCAGCATAGGTCTGCTACAATTAATAATAATTCATTAATTAATAGTTTATTTATTTATAATTGTTACCTTTACATGTTAATTGCATAAACCAATGATCAGCGGTAAAATAACCTAGTTTGTTAGATAGCAGCATTTAGCAGTGCCTTGACGACACTCTGGGTTCGTATGCTGCACTGGGTAACATTTTTTCTATTTTTTACTCCTTGTCTATTAGCAAAATTATGTTTACCATATTTAATTGAATAAAATCGGGCTGCTACCTAACCAACTAAGCTATTTCGCCGCTGATCATTGGTTTTTGCAATTAACAGGTAAAGGTAACAATTATAAATAAATTAAGAATTAATTAATTAATTATTATTAATTGTAGCAGACTTATGCTGAAAGATGTTGTTCACTTGCATTCACTACATTAAAATCCGCCTAGAAAATATTATTTCATTTAATTAACAGATGAGGACATATTTTCTTAATGCCGGATCTTAGACTATTAATTGGATATGGACTATTTACTTCTTATATTTTGACACTTAAGTGCTATATTCGGTTTAACTGAAAATTCTGCCAAATTTGTTGGTTTACATGAAACACCATACATGGCTACTCTTGAAGCTTTCAGAAGTTAATGCTGGGTGTCTTAGGGCTCAGTACTGGGCCCCACTCAGGTTCTTGTACATATCAATGAATGTCTTTCTTTCATAACCAGCTCCATTTATAGCTTTGCTAACAATAGTACCATTTACTTGTTTTCGCTTTAATGATTATTTTATTTAATGATAATTATTATATAATAATTTTAATAATAATATATATTAATTGATAATTTATATACAGGTGTATGCGTAGTTGCAGCGTTTAAGAGTAAAATATTTGCAATTTAATGGAAAAAACGTGTAAAATAAAAAAAAATTCAAGAATTTGGGCAATAAGAAGCTAAAATATAGTAAAAATATGGTTAGTTTTAATTTAAAATTTGATGATGAATATCTCGAAAACGAACCTTTCCCGCAATTTTTTTGCAGTTTGCAAAAAGGAGGGTATATGTTCAACACCTATGTTCAATTGTGGACCGATTTTAATTTATTTTTTTATTCGAAAGAGTGCTCTCCCGCGATTTTCCTATATGAAAACCCTGTCAGGATCACCAAGGATAAAGGTACTAGACTTATTTTTTAATCAATGCTGCCTCTAGTAGATATATTGTATGTATGCTGGTTGGATGTTTAAACAATCAAGATAGTAAATGTAATGTTAAAATATTTTTATTTTTTATGCCGGTGTCGTTGTCATTAGCATTTTTTTTGTAATTTCGTGTATTTTATTTTTATGGGTCAGGTGTATCCGTGTATATCCAACCTATACCTATTAGGGGTAGCATTGGCATTTTGTGTGAAGAGTTTACATGAGAAAAAAAAGGTTCTAGTACTGTTTTTAGTGGATGGTCATCAATTAAATGTTAATTATGAAAGAGAAAAAAAATAGAATAAATATTTAAAAAAAATCAAACCAAGCTAAAATATAAACAAAACTCACTAAAAATTTAAAAATAATGAATAAAAAAATAGACAAACAAAGTTTGATATTAACCTCGTATTAAAGTATAAAAATCTTTTGTGTATTTAGTTATTGACGTTTAGTAGTTTAGGAGAATGTTATTACCCGACTTCATTGCTCTAATTTTTTTTACTTATCTTTTTAAAGTTGATTTATTTTTTATGTTTATTTATTGTAGAATTATCCCTTAAAGTTTGTGGGTTGAGTTACTGGACACGCTCTATATTCAAATATTTCACTTTTAATTTTTCTACAACGTAATTTATTACACTAATTTACTGATGGTCTTTCAAAACAATTTATTTGACATTTGACGTTAGTAAACCGCCAAATGTAATTAAATTTATGATTATCCATTAGGACAAATATGGTTATGGCGCGGCGCCTAAGAATATGGTTAATAATAGATACAAAATTAGTAAAACTTTATGTGTTTAAAACCTTATTGGTATTTTTTAATGATTATTTTATTTAATAATTTTATTAAACATTTTTATTCATAAATTTATACATATACATTTTATTTCTCGAGAAGTATGCTTTAAAAAAATTTAAATATTAATAAAATTGTTAAGTTAGAAGGGGCATTTAAATAAACTATTTTGACAGTTCCGGCACTGCCAGTTTTTATCGGACTCGGGTTTTTCGCACGCTTTACGTAGGAACGCCACTGGCATAGATAATATTTTTAAATGACTATATCTAAAAACTTGTACATCGGACCCACACGAAATGTATACCAGATGCTAGGGGCATTAAAATAAAAATTTTGGTAAAGAAAATTTTAATTATGAAATTTGAGAAAATAGGTAGATTTTTTTGGATTACCCCCTCCCCCAGAAAAAAAAATGAAGTTTAAAAAGCGAATTCCATTTTTGTAGCTTTATTCGTAATTTACATCAAATTTCATTAACAAATTAAAAAATTTTTTTTTAATCCAATATTTATGCAAACATTTTTAATGTCTCTAGTTATCGAAAATAGGTCAATATTTTAGCAAAATTTGGTATCTTTTGACAAAATTTGATCACGAAAACATACAAATAGAAGATTTGCTTAATAAAACTTCGCTTTTTTTCTGGGAGGTTAAACCAGCAAATTTCGAAACTAAAATTTTCCTCTTACAGTTCTTATAAATTTAGCATGTATACACTATTTTTAATGTGTCTTTTTCTTCGTGACTGTTGTAGTTTACTCTCCTGAGGAAATTATTGAGCAATGGCAAAATATAGAGTTTATTAGGAGAAAGAAATTTCTTTTAATTCATACAACAACCCGCACCTCCCATAATTTTTTCATAAATTTATATCGTACGGTCAGAAATATATACAATTTTATTATATTAAAATTTTAACCTCCAAAATCGTGCTTACGGTTTCAGTCAGTACCTACCTACAGCTTCCGCTAACCGAAGTTTTTTTATTATTAAAATTGCTTAAGATCGATTTAAAAAGCAGGGTGATTTAAAAAACAATATGTGCGTTAACATTACTATTAATCTAAAGACAGCGCCCAAAATAATCTATGACAAAATCTTTAAAAAAATTCGGCGACACAAAATGCCAAAAATTTTGTGACTCGAATTTGTATTTTTGTCAATGATATTTTCATTATTATTTTATTACAATGATTCTTCCATTTTCTGCTCATACAGTGCATTTCTTTAATACCCCCCTCTTATTTTTTAAAAGGAACAATTTAAAAAAGTAAAATTTTGGGATATTGAAATTGATGCATAAATACTATATTTTAGAGTGAAGTTGACAGATAAAAATTTTAAGATGGGAGCTGGGCGCCATGTTGGGAAAAAAATAAAAGAAGAGCGGTTCGTGTGGCACATCATCTAAAAGCTCCTGACAAGTACTTTAAAACCCTAAAATATAAAGTCAATAACTTGATCTAATACAAAATGGCGGTACTTTAAAAATTTCATAAGTACCTGATTTGGATGACCATATTTTCAAAATAAATAAAGTTAGATGTACTAAATGTGGTATTTTCTTTAATCTTTCGTAAAATCTTTTTAATGGTAATATAATATAAAGAGTGCTTCATTAAAAAAATATATACTATTTTTTTCTTTCCGGAATATTATCACAAGTATAACCATTAAATAGTTATTTTAAATACCTTTAAGAAAACACCACATTAGGTACATCTAACTTTATTAGTTTTGGAAATATGGCCCTCCAAATCAGGTATTTAGGTAATTTTTAAAGAACCACCAATTTGTATTATTTGAAGGAATTGACTTTATATTCTAGGGATATAAAGAACACATCAGGAGCTTTAAAATGAAATGCCACAGGACCCCCTTTTCATTTAACTTTTTTACCAAGATGGCGCCCAGCCGCCATCTTGAGTTTTTATCTATCAATCCTACTCTAGAATATAGTATTTATGCATTAATTAAAAATAAAAGTGGGGATATTAAAGAGATGCACTGTATAATACTTTAATAATTTATATTGGTGTATCACCTCATTTAATTTAACAATTTATTCTGCTACTGCCATTTAGCATCATGTTGCTACACGATAATTTCCAAGCTTCACTCGTCCAGTTGACAATGTAGTATGGGAGGAGTATCATCTAAATGTATTAATCCAGCATTGTGTCCATTGGAAAAGAGCAAATTAAGGTGGCGCCTCAGTAGCAAGTGGAAAGGTTTTAACCAATGAGCATGAAAAAAAGAATTATTAGAATAAGATACAAAATAAAAAAGAAAAGAGCGATATACCATAAAAAAAAGAAAGAAATACCAAATTCATTTCATTTGCTACTGTCGGAGTTAAAAGAATTATGTTGCGTCACCTTAAGTTACTTTCTTCCGATAAGCACTTTTTCTACTTGTCCGCTATAAAAATAGTACTCCTTCCCTTTACCCTCCACACAATGTAGAAAGAAATGCATTAGGAGGTTGTTAAAGTATTTCTTTGACCTTCGGACAGTGCAAACGTTCGTAGAGGACTACATAGTTCTTTCCGGGGTGGCGGTTAGAGGTACCGTACGGGCTTTTTTACCTTCGGGTATCAAGTAAAGATTCACGCTGAATCGACGGCATCTCTCTTTTGGAGCTAGGCACTGTGAGCAAAGATTCCTATAAGCTGATGGGATCCTGTTTGGTAGTGAACACGAGGTATTTCTCAAATGGCGAGAAATAGATGGGCATGCCATGGGACCTGTCAGTAGTGAAAGTGAAGGTTATGCATAATACCAGTAGCAGTTCTTGGTTTGACGGCTGTCAATTTATGCATTAGATCGATTGATAGAAATATTTTTTATTTTTTTGGAATTTCTGGGAGCTACGAGCTCGACTATCCAGATTTTCCGCCAACAAGGCCCTGAAAACCATAGTCCGGAAGAAGGAGAGCTGATGAATTGGACCTGAAGGGACCAGAACCACAAATTATCAGAATATCCAGATGCGAAACTAAGCGTGTTCGTTGAAATGGCTCACCACTCTGGTCCCTCCCACTGCGTGGTGGATATTGTGAACACCTAGCATAAAAAAGTATACAATTTGGGAATTTTAAAAATATACATTTTTGGGAAATTTAAATTTTAATTGGGTTACTCAACATTGGGAAATTTGGTACATAAAACAATATGTGAGGTGTCAAGGTTTAAAAAGTATAAATCAAACAATTTTCTAGGTTACTCTTATAATAATAAAACAAAAACATTAAACAAGCTGAGTAGCGTAGAAATGCAAAACAAATACTGAAAAATTTAATATTTAAAAGAGAACAAAATTTTAAGACGGGGATTGGTTTATCAGAGAAAAAAGAGTTAGTGAAGTAAACTATAAAGTTAAAGTTTAAGTTCAGCCCCGTACGGGCTATCCCTAGGGATATGCCCGTACTAATTTAAGTTAATCAAATAAGTTAAGTTGGTTTTTAATGCAAAGTTAGTTTTGATGGTCCACCGGTCTCATGGTCCCAAGAAGATAGTTCCATATGGTACATTTGCCCAAGTGACGTAAAGTAACCCTGTATATAAATTCCAAAATTTTATACGTCACATATGGTGGAGGCGCCCCCGTTCCCAGTGACCTTTATGAAACGTCGGTTATGGTAAGCTGTGCCCGCCCCAGTTCCAGTGCCCTTTGTGAAGCGATAGGAAAAGTCGCTCATGGTACGCCCTTCCTACCCCTCAGTGTATTTGTGGAAGAAATTGCCATATATATGGTAAAGGCGTCCCGTTCCCCGGAGAAGAAATGTGTGTGAAATGACGAAGATGGGGAAAAATATGTTGCGTAGCGTAGCTGCAAGGAGGTAGCAGCGTAGCTACAAGAAAAGGAAGATAAGGTATATCTTCAGTTTTTAAATATGGCTAAATGGTGTTAGCCAGAGTTGTTGAAGAAGAATATTTATTTGCGTTGAAGTTATTGTGTTACGTCGTGAAGACGGAGTTTAGAAGCAGCATGAGGCTGCATTAGCACTGGAAGCCGCAGCTTTAGTATGGGAAAGAGTTCTGAAGTTATGGTCTTGAATGGTGTGGTACAAGACTATCTAGCGGCCCTGAGGAAGCTCAGGATATGGGGAAATTGGCATGAAGTTGCAGTAACCTGATGTGGAAGAAGAAAATGGGAATGAAAGGCAGACAATGGTACGTGGAGAAGTACGGGACAAATGGCCAATGGAACGCACCATCAAGGACATGGACAGGCAGGCAAGGTGGACGCAAATTTTTTTAAAAAGGCTAGTATAAGAAAAATGTGGAATATTAGGTTAGTTTCTAAGTATAAATATAAAAAAAATTGATTTTCTTTTTATGTAATAGATATTTTTTTGTTTTTAAACTATCCAATAAATTAAAAAAAGAGCAAAAGATGGAATAGAAAAAAGTCACCTAATTATTAGTACATGTAAAACATAGTTAATTATTTTCTTTCCCACTGGTATATTAAATAAATCATTGAATTACTTTTTTAATGGTTCAACGTTTTGCTGACGAGACAAGGCCAAGTTCACTTTTATTGTTACAGAACTGGTCAGTTTTAAATATCACAAACTTTTTTGCTTATTTAGCTGTTTATGTAGTACATAAACGTCTAGTAAACTTAAAGATTAATAAAAAAAATACAATTTATGAGTAACAATAATTAGGTCATTTTTTGTCTAAAAAATAATCTTACCGTTAAAACTATATTTTTTAAAGTACCTACTTTAAGAAAAGCTCAAATTTAAAAAGGTTTTTAACAATTAAGCTAAAATCTTCTTATTTGAACTAATTATTTCAGCAAAAACATCTCTAGAACTTTTTAAATAATTATTTTAGATAATTTATCCGGAAGAATTTTTTAAAATTTCAAAAAAAAGAGTCATAATGTTAAATATAACCTAAATGAATTATTTTTAGAAAAAAAACTATTTTTACATTTTTTCTTGCATTTTTTTTTTGAAAAAAAATTAATTGGTTAAAAATAATTTTTTGAGTTTAAAAAAAAAAGATTTAATAAAACGTTAAGATTATTTACGATAAATATAATTTATATAATAAGTAACATAATGTTAGGTTTTGAATTTTTGTAAGCTATATGGAACTATCGTTTTTGGTAATATTGCTATTTTTTTTTTTTTTTTAAGGGTTTAAAGTAAATTTGGCTCATTTCTAATAGCGTTGTGGGTCCAACGCTTTCAGGAAGGGGCATATGTGAACACCTAGCATAAAAAAGTATACAATTTGGGAATTTTAAAAATATACATTTTTGGGAAATTTAAATTTTAATTGGGTTACTTAACATTGGGAAATTTGGTACATAAAACAATATGTGAGGTGTCAAGGTTTAAAAAGTATAAATCAAACAATTTTCTAGGTTACTCTTATAATAATAAAACAAAAACATTAAACAAGCTGAGTAGCGTAGAAATGCAAAACAAATACTGAAAAATTTAATATTTAAAGAGAACAAAATTTTAAGACGGGGATTGGTTTATCAGAGAAAAAGAGTTAGTGAAGTAAACTATAAAGTTAAAGTTTAAGTTCAGCCCCGTACGGGCTATCCCTAGGGATATGCCCGTACTAATTTAAGTTAATCAAATAAGTTAAGTTGGTTTTTAATGCAAAGTTAGTTTTGATGGTCCACCGGTCTCATGGTCCCAAGAAGATAGTTCCATATGGTACATTTGCCCAAGTGACGTAAAGTGGCCCTATCAAGTAATATTTCAAAATTCCTACGTCACAATATACACCCCACGATTTAGTACGTGACCCAATGCTCATCTAGGTGTCAGTTAGTCCCATATTTTTGTTGGTATAGAACGTGAGCATAAGTTAGTTAATTGTGTTTAGCTGTTGGTGAACTTTTATTTTTTTTTATTATTAAAGTGTTGGCTGTCCATGAGAGCGGTTTTCCGCTCGCGGATGATAATTCAGCTTTGGGATTGAATTATCATCGGCGAGCGGAAAACCGCTCTCATGGACAGCCGGCTTTAGTATAGTGTCTTCTTAAATTTTTTTACCGTTTAATATGGAATATAAATGTGTATATTTATACTGTACCGAAAGCAGAAAACCACTTTTTAAATTCCCAAACGACCACTTGAGGTAAATATAAATGTGATATTTTGTTATATAATAAAGTTATTTTTAATTAGTCCGTACATGTTGGTGTGCAGGCTATAGATAATATCGGGCAGCACATTAATGTTCACGTAGCCATAATACTTTTTAATATAAAAATGCATTAAAAGTATTTTCTTGATGTAGTAAGTTCTATTTACAAAAAAATATGTGGATAATTATTTGGATGGTTTTTCTATAATGAAAATATATTTTTAGCGCAAAGGCCTGGCTTAAGTCTGCCGGAAGGGAGGATTTTTGGAAAAAAATCTGATGAATTATAATTTGTGCGAAGATTATTTTAAAAATAAATGTATTTCTATCTTGTCATCCGCAATAAAACGTCTATTTAACACTACCGTACCGACAATATTTTTAAAGCCATTATCATCAAGAAATACAGACAATTCTAAGAACCTTCCAAAAAAAAATACCATTCTATCATTTAAATATTAAATAAATCTTAAAAAAGTATATTTTTTAACCATTTAACATAATACATAGTTTTTACAAAATACTTGTTTATAAAGTTATTGATATTAATCAGTATGTGCCTAAAGAAAGAAACATATTTTTTTTTATTTATAGCTGCACTGCCATTTGGAAAGGATATATTTTAAATTAAAAAAATTATGTGTTGTTTCAGTATTTCAAAAAATAACATACTTCTATTATTATGGCAACATCTGCATTGCTTTAAAATATTGCGTCGGGGTTTCTTTAGAAACTTTTGTTACTCTGCTTTCAGTTATTCTGTTTTAATCCCCAGTTACACACACTTTTCAATAAACAATTCAGCTAGTAAAACGAAATACCTTTAATTAATGTAATGAGCAGTTTTTAGAGAAGTTTTTTTTTGTTAAACATTCTTAACCCACATTAGTTTAATCGTTTGTTAAAATGTTTTGTGCAACCAGGTACAGCACATTTTATTACAAATTGATCTAAACGTGACATCTTCTAACAATATTTTACCTTTCAAAACATAGGTAAAATTTTTAAATTGTAATATTTTTTAATAAAGAAATATTTAAATTTTCAATGAGTATATTATTCTTTTGTCCCGTTTTTCCCACATAAAAAAGGCGCATAATTAATTACTATAAAAGTCATAGAAACAAGTAAGCGTATTTTGCCGCACTTTCGCATCTGGGTATTCTGATAATTTGTGCCAGAACCAAGAAAAAAAATAGAATAGAATAGAATAAGAGGTTGTTTCACATGTTCACCATAGTCCCGATTTATTACCATGTGATGGTGATTTATGAAATAAATATTCATAAACCCAGAAAATTGTAATAAACCTTTAAGTGGCAAATAAAAATATGTTTAAAAAAATGACACGTGTTTCTTGAAATTACTGTATCAGTATAATAAACCAAATATTTAAAACGAGCTGATAAAAATCCATTTTATTATGTTATTAGCTTATTCAAATGTTAATCTCAAAGGAATTTTACCATAATTTCAATAACTTTGAATAATCCTTACTTTTATAAAATTATATTCCTCCTACACACTTAGAAAAAGAGCTAATTCTAACATCGAGCCGTTATTAAAAATTTGTTATTGTAATTTTGTAATTTACGATAATATTTATTTAAAAAAATATGTGTTATGCATATAATATGCGGAAAATCATTTAATTTTTATTATTTATGTATCTACTTAATTAGGTTCTTTCTATATGTATATATATACTTACTTATTAAATATAAATATCAGCATGAAACGTTAATTAAGTAAAAAAAAGGAGGTTTACGATGATAATGTAGTTAACACTCTTTGCAATCATAAGTATTTAAATATATTTATGTATTACAACAATAAAAATACCAATACTTTTCCATAGATTTAAGTTAAACAAATGAAATTTATGATTATTAATAATTTGTTTTTGTTTTTTTTTTAGCCATGACCATTTTACTTTTCCATTAGAATATTTTTTTTGATCATAATCGTCTTTTTTAACATTAGTTGGTCATAGACCTCTACCGGTACTCTGTAACTCAACAGAAAGAATAATAAACAGTTTTTAAATAAATGAAACCTACATCAAAACAATAATTTTAAGTTTATCAATTATATACCAAACATCATCATCATCAATAATGTATCCAATAGGCTAGATAAGTTAGGCTGTAAAACTGTGTAAATAAGAGTAACCTAGGTAGATTATTAGTTAACAATAAAGACAAAACAGAAAAATTAGATATGTCAGGGGTTTATAAAGTTAATTGCGCAGACTGTAATGCGGAATATATTGGTCAAAGTGGAAGGAGCATAAAAACACACAAAACATCAATTTTAAATGGTTTAAAAAACACAGGCATTTCAACACATTGTATAGAACAAAACCACTTTATAGATCTTAATAATGTTAAACTACTCCATAGAGAAAACAAAGGTAAAAAAATTAATTTATATGAACAACTAGAAATTAAAAAATCACTTATGGACAATACAACTCTTTCTACCAATGATCAAATAAATTTCGCAGATATGCCAATTATAAATAAATTTATTACCACATCTGGGCCGCCTAATAATATTTTATAGACCTTTTTGGGAAAAACGTGTTGAATGGTTCTGTTTGTAAATAATTCTCTTTTTTAAATTTAGTATACGAAGTACTCTTGATGAAGCCCTAGAAAGGCGAAACAATTGTAGAGTAATGCTCTAATAATTATTGAAACATTAAAAAGCAATTTTTCCTATTTAGTATTAATATTTAAAAAATGTTTCACAAGAAACCAACTGCGGATACAATTCAGTGTAATAGTAAAACCTACTAAAACTAAAAAATAATAAAAAAAGAAAATGGGTAATACATATTATCTATGGTGTTAAAGTATAAAAGGCTTTTGTTTAATTAGTTATTAAATTAAGTAGTTTAGTACATATGTTATTACCAGACATTTTTTTATCTTTTTTGCTTTTTAGTGAGTTTTATTATTGTTTTGACGTCGATTTGTTTTTTAAACTGTTTATTTTTCGCTTTTTAGTTTATTATTATTAATTAAATCGGTAAACATACACTAAAAACCCGGACTACAGTAAAAAGCACAAGCAAGTGTAATTTGATTGGTTTTGAAACAAATTAAAAATAAAAAAAAGATTTTAATAATTAGAACTAACCATGACCCCCAATGGATTGCAATTATTTGGGTACACGCCAAAAGTTAAATTAAAAGTACCAAAAAACCAAAAATTTAAAACAAGTAAAAAGATAACTAAAAATCGACGTTTCGGTGGCAAGTCTGCCACCGTTGTCAAGATAAATTAAATAAAAACAATATAAATAAAATTTAACTATTATTAAGGTTTTAAATTTTAAAATTTTATCTTTTTTAGGATATTCTGAAAACTCTTTGACATTAAATGTCAAATATGTTTGTTTGGTTAAAGTGTCATAGTGACATAGACAACTGGTTGCTGGTGTATTTATTGTGTATATTACAAAATGGGTGAATAGTTAGTTAATTTTTAGTCTTCCTGAAGATATTTCAGTATCAAGCAAAGGCAACCAAGTGTTATTTAAATTAACTGAAATTGATGCTACATAATTATCTTTGTTTAATAATATATACGCACTTTCTTTGATTTGGTGTATTTTAGAAGAAGTTTCTTTTGCTAAAATGCTCGAAGCATCCCAGTTTATTCTATGATTGTTATCAAATGCGTGTTGACAGATTTTTGATTTATAAAATTCTGTGTTTTTAATATATGATCTGTGTTCTTATATGCGTTGACAGTTTTACATGACCGTCTGTAGCCCTAGAACTAACCAGAACTAACCAATCAAATACACGTGCTTGTAAATTTGACTGTAGTAATCGCGTAACATATACAAAAAGAAACATACAAGCGACTTAAGAACTTTCTTGCTTTTGAAGTCGATTCAAAAAACAGGCAGGAAAGAAATTTCCTTTATATTTCTTTTTTGTAGATACTTTGTATTATTTTTTTCTAAATAGTTCGTAAAACTTCGGCAATGAAAAAATTATAAACTTCTGGATCTGAAAACGCTGGGTTGTTTTGTTGAAAAGTGCACCCATTATGGAGTTTTTTTATCTTATTTATGTTTTATAGTTAATTATTTATCATATTAATTTATATTTTAATAAATAAAAGCCTATTAATTTTTTCGTACCTTAATAGTTTATATCTTTCTTAATAATATTATATCTTGTTTTTTTTGTAAATTGTACAAGAATAAGAAAAAAGAAATAGAGACAACATCTGCGTATAAAAAGCAAAAAGGTTAGCGAGATCATATCATTTTATTAAAATTCGCAAAAGTTAAATTTTACCGGTGTTTTAGATTGTATGGATTTTACGAAAAAATTAATCAGTGAGCTTACACCTGATCTAAATTTTGATATTTAAAATACAATATAACAACAGAAAATAAACAAATATTTTTCTCACACAATACAAAATAAACATTTATTGCCTAGTGAGGTCACAATGGCAATGGCGTCAATGTCGCGGAAACAACCGCTTATGAAAGAAACACAACTTTCAAGTAAGAAGAGCGAGATCACTTTATACAAAACATTATAGAATACAACAGGATAAATCATAGGAATGATCCAAATCATCTTTCTATTTCGAGGCGTTCGTATTGCAGGTTCAGAAGTGCGAAGCCGAAAGGCGATGATTTCGGGAACTGAATATTTGACTCTTCTTGGTGTGTATATCTATAAGTACACTACTCAAAAAATTATCGCATATGCTCGATTTCTTTCATAAGCCTTAATACAAAAATGCTTTCATTTAAATGGCCAAATCTCTTTTAATAATTAAGTTATCAAGACAATTAAAAAAGAAAATGTTAAGAAAACGTGAAGCTATAACTTTATATTAACCGTTGTTTTTTACTGTTAGCAATACATCCTACGGGGTGATAAAAAAAAATTGAAAAAATTAATAATTTTTAATGGCCCTATATAATGTGCTGTTAGAAATCTCATTTGTTAATAATTTACACCCTTACCCATTTCTGATATTTTATAATCACAAATTTGACTACTCCCTTTCAACAGCACATCATACAGGGCCATTTAAAATTAATCGAGCATATGCGATAATTCTTTTGAGTAGTGTATTTGTTATTTTAATTTAAAAATAAAGACAGGTTTAGGCAATATGAGACGATTTACGATCATCAAACAAGATTTACTGGATACTCTTTGCCACAACATAGACTTACCGCAACGGAAAAAATCACTACATATTCGTGTTTATATATATTTTTTGTATAAAAAAACAAATTTTTGTACTAATTTTAAATATGGAACCGTACACCATAGCCGAATTTTTAAACTACTAATTATAATTTCTCTGCCACTATTATAAAGTTTTAATTTTCAAATAAATATTTAGGGTATGTTTTTTTTCTATGTAATCAAATTTAATACATATGTATTTTCCCATAGTTTGTTACATTATGCACATTATGGGCTTTTTGTGCCGCCGCGCCGTTTCATTTTTCATTCTTTTTTTATATACTGTACAATTCTTCTCAATAAAGTAACTTAATATTATTAGTAATGTTAATTTAAATATTACATAAATGTTGTCTAAGAGTCCAATACAATAATGTTTGGGTTCTAAGCTGAACTAAATGTTTTCTTGAATTCATCCTTTATTGACGTTTTATGTTTTATCCCCTGACTCTTAAAATTCTAATTGCAAAAATTACTTTTACTCTAACACGCTACCTTTGAAGCCTTGCAAAACTCACAGGTGCACAGAAAGCAATATTCAGAAAATCTATCCTAATTTTTGCAGTACGTAATTGCTTTTACGGACTACTACTGATAGGTAACCGCCCCTGATATGCGGGTCAACTTTATGAGTGCCGCGTCTTGCACCAGAGCATCTAGGAAATGCCCAAGAATATTAGAGATACGGTAATTCACATGTTCTTCTACGTGTATATAATTAAATATTGCTGTTCGATATGGCCAGGTAGCGTGGCTACAGTTATAGATTGAGGAAACTTAGGTCAGAGGGCAGCAGCGGCGCGCGCACGCACCATCGGTTGCACGCGAAGTATTGACCAGCAGGATTTTCTATCAGGGTCGTCTTAAAGATTTGAAATGTTTTGGACGTAATAAATTAAAAGAAAAAGAAAAATTTAAACAAGCTTTTAATAAAATGTTCTAATAACTACTAAAGTACTTGTATTTACTCTGTTTTGAATTTTGAAAATATCAATCAGATCAAGTAATTAAATTAATTTATTTATTTATTAAAAGCTTGCTGTTAAAATACTCTTTTATATATTTTTTTAATTATTAGTTATTACAGAAAATAATTCTCAGTCTATTCATCTCACGCATCATTGTTCCCCTTCTAATTTATACACTTTATATGTGTCCCAAATCCAAGCTCCCTTGGAATACTGTGCTCATATCTGGGGCATGGCGTCCCCCTGAACCCTAAACAATTTGGATTCCATTCAAAGAACAGCTATTCGTCTCATTAATGATCCTTTACTTACAGAAAGGCTTCCCTCTCTTGCCCATCGCCGGGCTGTGGGGGATTTATCGCTTTTTTAACACGCTTTTATTATAGGTACTTCCATGGCTTCTTGTCCAGTATAATTCTTCCACTCACGGTTTCCAACAGAAATACTTGTGGTGCCACGCGTATGCTTTCCTATACGGTCCAACTGGACGGGTCCCAAACTTCCCACTTTGTTCGTTCTTTTATCCCTAGAGTTTCCAGAATGTGGAACCTGCTGCCCGCGGAGGTCTTATCTTCCCCCAAATCTCCAAGTATTTAAGTCCCGTGTCAACAAACTCCCTCTTACTTAGCTTAAGACACCCACGGTACGTTAGTATTTAGGCATTTAGCCTTTGTGAATTGTCTAAAGATAAAAGAAAAAAAAAAGACGTTTGCCGGTAATAGAATGAGACATTTGCATCGAGGACTCCAAAAACCCCAGTCCACCAAAAATTTTGGATTTTACCAAACATTCGTATGCTCAGCAAGTTCTTTCATTTGATACTCATAAGTAGGAGTGCATTCAAAATATGTGTTTCGTCATCTAAAGTGTTCCGCCATATTGGATTAAAGCTGATGTCAAAATGGAATATTGAAAACAAAAATGCGAGGAAAAATGAAGGTGAAGATATTTTTTTTTTTTTGGTCTCAATTATGGGGTGGTCAGTATATGAAAATATCAAAATAAAGATGTTTTTATTATATAAAGACCTTTTTTGCATTTTTTGCCATTCCTTTTTTCTTGCTCCTCGACATTTAAACTTTTTTGGGGCCTACTTTACTTTTCTTGCCCCAGGGCCCCTGCTGACCTAGCTAGGACACTGGTTGCACGTTCACCCGAACATACATACGTACATAATATTGCAAATTAAAGAAAAGATTTAAAAAAATGAAACAAAAAAATATTTTTTACATAGTCTCTAGTTAAAAACAATGAAATTGTCTTTTTTTGCTAAACAGGACTTTTCTCGAAAATATTTTACTGCAACTGGTCAAGAAAGTTAGGGTAATACTCGAACTCTACAGGTGGAACAAGAACTCGGCGACCATAAGGAATTAAAAGCATAGGAAATATTCGAGGTGGGGTGCCAGTTGTTCGTGTTGCTGTCAAAGGAAAGGCGAAAGCGCTGTGCCAGCAGCCCCTGATCTCGTTTTGCTCGAATCAGCGCTTTCATTGTCTCGATGAATTGTCGGAGAGTGCATAGCAGATTGGTGAAAGCGATTGAATGTACGTGTTTGCTATGGTCGGTAGTTTGGTTTCCATACCTGTATAATTTTTTCTTTATTTAGATAGTCTATAAAATAGTACCTTTGGAATACCAAAAAAATGTTGTTATAACGTTATCTTTGCTCTTTCTCCGCTTCCCGGATGATAATTCAGCGTTGTAATTGGCGGAAAAAGCATTTTAAATTTGCACTAACCAATTACAACGCTGAATTATCATTCGCGAGCGAAAAACCGCTCTCATGTAGAGTAGGCTTTTAGACTTTGTTCGTTCCCTCACTGTGTTTATTCATGTTTTGTCTCCGGCGTATATTAGTGGATCTAAGTTTCAGGCAGTAACAAATTGGTAAAGTGCTTGCTTTGCAATTGGTTTGCAATCTATCTAATCTAATATGCAGAAAGGCTATACGGCAGCATAGCATTTAACTTTCTAGTCCAACAATGGCAAATTTAATCCTTATAAGTAATTGTTCATAATATAAGCATTTTTTACAAACTTGTTTAAATAAACTTTATTATGTTTACAATTAGATAGTCATGTATATGACATTTTTATTTTTATTTATTAGAAAATGGATTTAAATAAATTAATGTCATTATTGTCATTTTTTATTTGATTATTAGCTTAGTGTTGCAAATAGCATCATACATTTCTAACAACGGTAGATATTTCGGAGAATATAAACTTCCCATAAACATTATCTCAAATGCTAACACACTAGAGAAGTAAAAAGTACCGCATCTTTAAAACCCAAAGGCTTCATTTGCCAAATTCGGTGTCCGACATGTCTTGGACATGTAGAATTAAATAGTGATATCGGCACTGTTGCGAGATTTCTCAGTTTTGTGCTAAACATATTTTTTTAGTTTTTTTATGGAATTCCTTATTTGTTTTTATTGCATTAAATTGGGCGGATCAAATTTAGTACACTTCCAATTTTTTTAATTGCGCTTTATTAGGGTCCGAGATATGATACACTACACTTTCAGCAAAAAGTAATTTAGCGCCTGAATATCTTTAAAACCGCTGAAGCTTTATCTAAAAAATTTTGTACTGGGGGCTTTTTTGCCATGCCTAATTAATTAGTAATATCAGCATTGTTGCCAAATTTTAATAAAATTGCGGTGTTGTCATATCTTGGTAACTGGTAAAGATTGAATTTTAAATATGCAATGCAAATAAAATAAATAGGATATTGTATTTAAATTACTAAAAATATTACTTGTAGAGCAAAATTGAAAAATCTGGCAAAAATGAAGGTATCACTGATCAATTCTACTTGCCCAGAAATCTTCAAATGTCGAAATTTGTAAACCCAGCTTAAGCGATTTTCAATATATTTGTCATATCTTAGCAGCTAGTAAAAATGCAGTTTTGAAAATTTGTGGACTTAATAATTTGGCCTGCGCAATTTATTGCAATAAAATAAATGGGACAATATATTTAAAAGAACGAAAGGAATACGTGTAGCAAAAAACAGAAAAATCTGGCAGCGGTGCCGATATTGCTATGAAATTTTTTGTCGGATACTTTCTAAATACCAGATTTGGTAAATGTAGCCTTAGTGGTTTTAAACATACTTAAGAGTTACAGTACAATTTTACTAACCAAGTATAACGTTATTACACAATTTGTTTGATATAAAAGCTTGTAATTGATGGTAGTTATTTGGGTACAAGCCAAAAAATAAATAAAAAGTACCAAAAAGAAATTAAACAATTAAAAAGAGAACTAAAAATCGACGTTTCGGTGGCAAACATATTTGACATTTAATCTCAAAGATTTCGGAATCTTCTAAATAAAATAGCTAAAATTTTAAAATTTTAACTAAACCTAAATGATAGTTAATTTTTAAATTTTTTATTTTTATTTAATTTATCTTGACAATGGTGGCAGACTTGCCACCAAAACGTTTTTGGTATTTTGGTACTTTTATTACATTTTGGCGTGTAACCAAATAACTACCATCAATTAAATGAATCCGCCGAACCAATACAGAACATATCTTCAATTCCTAAAAGCTTGTTCCGAGATTTATGTAAGTAAGAAAAATACCTCTTTCTTAATTTAAAATAAACTGTATGCAAGGATCTTATTTTTTTATCTATGGACAAACCACGAAGGCTAAAAGTCTGAATAGTAAAGTACCGTGGGTGTCTTAAGCTAAGTAAGAGGGAGTTTGTTGACACGGGACTTAAATACTTGAAGATTTGGGGGAGGGGAAGGAAAGATATCCGCGGGCACCAGGTTCCACATCTAGAAACTCTAGGGATAAAAGAACGAACAAAGTGGGAAGATCGGGGCCTGTCCAGTTGGACCGTATAGGAATGCATACGCGCGGAACCACGAGGTTTCTCTGGTGGGAACCGTGAGTTGAGGAACTATTTAGGACAATTCTTCAGAGCAGAAGCCATGGAAGTACCTATAAAAACGCAATAAATCGGGACACATATAAAGTGTATAAATTAGAAGGGGAAAAATACTTTTTGGCTCGAAAGAGAAACCCAAGCTTTTTGAAGCTGCCGTGGCTATAGATACAATGTGTTTATGCCAGTTAAGTTTACTTTCAAATGTGACGCCCACAAGATTGATGGTGTCTTTTCTCTGTAAAACTTGGCCACTCATAAGTAGAGGATGAGTATTCGATGACTCTTTTCGCAACAAGAAACATGATAGTGTTTTGGATGCATTAAAATGGACGAGATTTTTTGCACACCATTCCAATATTAAATTAAGATCCTGCGAAAGAGATATCTGCATCGCTCTGCGTTTGTTTTCCAAATCAGTTTTTGTGATGGGTTTAGGAACCTAAAAACTGGAGTGAAGGGTACTATCGTCGGCGAAACTATGAATATAATTAGTTGTGGACGAGAGAAAGTCGTTGATGTGAAGAAGAAACAATGTTGGTGCCAGAACTAAGCTCTGAGGCACTCCAGCATTTACTTGGTGAAAGCTTGAAGAATGGCCGTCCACAATAACTGATATACGTCGATCGATAGATAACTAGAGAGCCAAGTATAGAGTTTAGTTACGAGACCAAGGACGGAAGTTTATTAAGAAGTGCGGCATGCCAGACCTGGTCAAAAGCTTTGGATATATCAAGAGCAACGATCTGGGACCCACCTAGAAACTCAAGAGACTTATTCCAGCAGTGTGATACGAAGGAAAGAAGATTTGCTATACATCTTTGTGGCGAAATCCATACTGCCTTTTATGCAAAATTTTGTGTTTTTCTAAATACTTAAAAATTTGTGAATTAATAAATTTTTCCCGATCAGTCATAGATAACTGAACTGTTAGTCCATTTCAAATCAAGACGGGCCTGTTATCGTTCATTAGTCGACCCCTGCAGGTTTAAAAGCATCATATTGTTGCGGTTTTGCAAATTATGTAAAAGTTTCAAGTATTTCACGCATAGCTCCTTTAACTATTCACCGCATATAGAAGAATTTTTGCCTAGATTTTAATGATAACCTACGAGACTTCCGTATTAGGCAGAAATAATAATCTTCTTCAGTGAATAATTAATAAATTTTAAACCTGTGCGCATACTATCTTCGCTGTAATTATTAAAATTATTTATATTTATTATGAAAGGTCTGCACGCATAAGTTATTTATTTTAAGTCGTGATATATTGATTTTATGGTCAGTAATTATAAGCGTGTTAAAATTTACGGCATTTTTTGTTATGGATGATTAAAAATATAAACGTGGGTAATTTTTCAAAAATTATTTAAAAATCGCGACCTAGTATTTTCAAAGTTTTCTCTTTACAATTTCTTCCCTTTTTTCGTGAAGAATAATGGTTTTTAATGTACAAGGATGTTTTTTGTGATTGTTGTTTTTAGTGTCATTTTTGTAATTTTTAAAAGGTCCATCAAAATTTTTACTAAACTAGGTATGTACAATACAAGGTATCTTTTACATGGTAATAATATACAGGTTAAGACAAAAACTTGAACACTCTGCATATTTTATAATCGTTCGAAAGATGTATAGCAGAGCAATAAGAAAATTCAACAATAATTATTTAGCTTCGGAAATATGACCATCCAAAACAGAGTTTTAGATTAATTGTTAAAAATGTGCTCCTATTTTTAGTGTTTAGGTAAAGGTTTTGCATTTATCTCCTAGGGCTGTAAGATACTTATCAGAAGTTTAAAATGACGTGCTACAAAAAGCGTCTTTTCATTAAATTATTTCCCAAGATGGTACTTTAAAAAATAGTATTCATGTATTTATTTTACTCCCTGAAGTTTACCTTATTTAAATTTATCCATTAAGTAAATATAAGAGGGGGACATTAAAAAAGCACTATTCAGGCTGTCCACGGATAAAGTTAACAAGAGGACAAATAGACCAAACAATTCGTTTTTTGAAAAAAGTCATTCTTTATAAAAATTTTTGCTTTTAAAAAATAGGATTCACGAAGAGAAAATATTGATTTTCTATAAAGGGTTCGCAAAAACCTAAAAAACATGATTTTTTTCAAGAGTAAACTACCCTTGTTTTTTATTTTTATGCAAAATGTGTGTTTTACTAAATTTATCTACAATAGGTTTTTTAATAACTCTATTAATGTAACAGGAGTATAAAACGTTTTATGAAGCTTTTCAAGTTACAAAAATTAATGATTTTAATTTTTTATAATGAAATGACTTAACAAACTCTCATAATTGCTTTTTAAACACCTGCTTTCCTTGAAATTTCTACACAACACAAATTTTAAGCTGTCAACGAATGTGATCAAGACGTGTTCGCCAAATTATGCGGTTCAAGAAAATTTGGTATTATTGTTTGTATCAATCAAGTAAAAACATTATTTTAAATAATGACAAGCTGTGGAAGTCTGTCGTTAATATAAAGGTAATTTCATGACTTCCGTTTGGCAAACATAATTCTACTAGCAGCTTTCTATGAAGTAATAAGGAGTGCCACCCTTATGTTTCCTTTTAAAGTCCATTGAGTGAAGGACCGAAGTGGAAAGTTCGGTTTAGATTCTGAAATCTGCTGCCTGCAGATGCTACCTTCTTTCCTCTGAATTAGGAAATGTGTTAATAATAACTTTCTGCGCTATAAATTGTCCCAAATGATGTGTATTGAGTAAAAGTAGTTTCTTGAACTTCCATTGTCTTAATATACAGTAAAGATATTAAAAGTCCTCCCTTCCTTTATCTTTTGAACGGGACAACATAACAAGGTCGAGTAAATTTTGGGTAAAAGAGTGTCACTTAAAGTCCTTTTTAGCATAAAAATTATCTTTGTCACGTGACTTACTACCAAGGGGGCACTAGAAACTTTTTTTTAATGGAAAGGGTGGTAGCACCTCGTTTTAAAGGTTCTTTGATTCTCTACTCAACGATACTTCGTTTTTAAAAATTGGTCCAGCCGTTTCAGACTTAGAACCGTTTGAAATTTGACTTAAATATTGTAAAAATAATGCGGTTTTAATGGCTTGTAAGTCTAGAATGCCAGGACCGATTTTAAAAACAAAGTGGCGTTAAGTAGACAATTGGAGGGCCTTTAAAACGAGGGGCTATATGACCCCTTTCCATTTGCAAAAATAAAGTTGCTAGTGCCTCCTTGACAGTAGGCCACGTGACCTTAATCATTTTTATGTTTATGCCAAAAGTACTTTAATAGATAGCCTCTTATCGAAATATCATCCGACATCTATATATTGTCATATTCGAAGGTTTTGAAAGACAGAACTTTTAAAAGCCGCACACAAACACTTGTAACTCTAAAACGAAGGGGCCGATTTTTTAAAAATAAAACGGCGATGAATACAGAATCAAAAGGCCTTTAAAACCAGATGCTACTCGACCCCTCCTTTACATTTGAAAAAAAAGTTGCTAGTGCTCCCTTGACACTAGACCACGTAACCGGTCATTTTATGCCAAGAAGTAGTTTAAGTGACACCCTTTTATCTTAATATCTTGTCCCATTCAAAAGATAAACGGGGGGGAAGACCTGTAATATCCTCACTGTCTATATTTTAAAAGACATGACGTTTTAGCTGGTAAGCATCTCCGTCTGTTTGCATTCACCTGAAGAAGACTGGAGATTCTTACCAGTTGAAACGTTGTTCATTTTAAAAATACATTAAGACAATGGTTCAAGTTCAAGAAACTTATTTTACTCTTTTTGGTAACCATGACCAAAAATAAGTTGTGGTTTTTAATTGCCAAACCAATTTATTAAATCTCAGCATATCACGACTTACATAAATTATTTGTGCGTGCAGAGCTTTCGTAATAAATATAAGTAAATGCAATGTTAACATTAAATATAATATGCGTACAAAAGGGTATTAATAATTTAAGATGATGATTATTTTTTCCTAATACGATAACTAAAATGGTAAATTGCATTTTTAATCTTACTGCTGGAAAAAAATATTAATTACTGACCTTTAGTGCTTTAGGAAAACAAAATATTAAGATTAGTCAATCTAAAAATTCAATCGCGAAAGTTAACTTGTCTGCTACTGGTCTGCAAACAAATATTGTTTTACTCCTTTAAATTATTACACACGATTTTTATAGATTTGATACTTTTAAATAATAAAATCCATTTTATGCTTTATTTGTTTTCCGGGAGATTAAATTTGAACAAAATAATATTTGGCTTTTCTTCAGAATAAAATTAAAAGTTTATTTAACATTTTAAGAAAATTAAAACTTTTATACATTACACAATATAAAGAAATAAAATAATGAAATATTTAATAATAAGTTACTTAAAATACGAAGGTTTTAATCTATAAACAAAGGTTCATTAGCACTTGCTTGAAATTATTTTAATCCAATAAAATAAAATCTTAACAAGACGTCAGACGGGAACTGGGCCAATGGTTGCGTCCAAAAATGTGGTAAATAGGTTACCAAAAATGTGGTAAACAGTTTACCTAAAAACTTACTAATAAACTTGTTAGAAAACTAATAAAAAAATGAAATGTCTTATGGACATTTTAGAGTTTGACATTACTTTAAAAAAATAACTGGTTTCTTAACCAAATAAAAAGAATAGTAAAAAATGTTTAGCCATATAATAAATAATAATATAATTATATATTACTTTATTATATGGCTAAACATTTTTGACTATTCTTTTATCTGGTTAAGATACCTAATAGGTGTATCTTTTACCAGTTTTTTTTCAAAAGTAATGTCAAACTCTAAAATGTCCATAAGACATTTCATTTTTAATTTTTTTTTTTTTAGTTTTCTAACAAGTTTTTAGGTTAACTGTTTACCACATTTTTGGTAAACTATTTACCACATTTTTAAAACGCAACCATTGGCTCAATTCCAGTCTGGCGTCTAGTTAAGATTTTATTTTATTGGATTAAAATTTCAACCGAGTGCTAATGAACCTTTGTTTATAGATTGAAACCTTTGTATTGTAAGTAACTTAATATTAAATATTTCATTATTTTATTTCTTTTAAAGTAAACATAACTTTTATTATATTATGTAACAACATAATAGTTCTTTATAATGTATAAAGGTTTTAATTTTCTTAAAATGTTAAATAAAGTTTTTAATTTTATTCTGAAAAATAAAAGAATATTTTGTTTAAAGATATCTAATTAAAAAATTTGTATCACGTCTACTTTTTGTTATATTTTTTTAACGCATTTAACGCATTTTTAGCTTCAAATTTAAATCTTAAATTTAATAACTAAAAATTAAAGGACATATTTTTGTTTCAAGGTCTAAAAATAAATTGAATAATATATAAGTTTTTTATAAGTTGCATTTAACTTCTTAAAGCTAGTTCATACAGACGCGAAAAGCGAATTGCGAAAGCGAACATTTGGCCAAAAAATTCGCATTTTTTTTCATGTTCATACAGCTGCGAAATTCGCTCGAAATTCTAGGCAACAAGATAACCTACAAATTTCTATATTGTTTTTATTTCGGTGGTAGACGCTACGCTTGGGTTCTTTTAAGATTTTCTTAGTTTCTTTTAATAATATAATATTTCTCTGTTGTGATGAATACAAAAAAATGGCATATTTATTTGGCAACAAAGATATAGAATTGCTGCAAATTTAATATTAATGAAAAGAGCTAGATGGATTAGATTAGATTAGATTAGGAGGTGGATTGCATATCCTCTAGCACTGCAACCTGCTCAGGTTTATTGTGTGTCCTCCATCCATAGGTTAGAGCACGCTATCCAAGCCGGTCTGTTTAATCAGACTCCACAAGCTTGAAACTGGCCCCTTGGTATATTTTGCCGCTTTAGGTTTTTCTTCACCCAGCCTTGCAAACCGCAGACGACAAAGGGCTTCGCAGTAGCACCATACGTGTTCTGCGGTTTCTTCCTCCTCCTGGCAGAGCCTACATAGGTTTTCTTCTGCCAGGCCCATAGTTTCCAGGTGTTTATTCAGTCTGCAATGACCTGTCAGTTGGCCCACTATTATTCTTACTGCCTTCCGGTTATAATTCAGAAGGTCTTTTGTAAATTCTGGCGAGTAAGCCTTGATAAACACTTTCGCCTGACGCTGTCCTGGTGTTCTCATCCACCAGTCCTGTGATTCCCTCATAATCCATGATCTAATGGATGACTTTACCTGGCATGATGGAATACCACAGTAGGGCTCGGGACCTACCATTGTCCTGCCAGCCCCCTCCTTTGCCAAGAGCTAAAAAAGTTAATATAAATTTAAATCAAAAAAACACAAAATTCTTAATAAGAAAATGAACACAAAAATAACGTTCCAAACAGCTAATAGAATGACATAATAATAACAATAACAAAATTGTTTTTAAAATTACATATGACAAATAACCTCTTGTTTTTACGCATGTGCGCATACGAATATTCGTCAGAAATTGAAATGATCTCAAGTTTTCCGCCCACTAGATTTTAAATTTTACGAATTCGCAACGTCTTTAAACTATCTTAATTTTCAATTACCCGCCTTTAATTTTATTTCAAATTGACCAATGAGAATAAAATTGGCGTTTTGCAATTCGCTTTTCGCGTCTGTATGAACTAGCTTTTAGTTTTCTTTTTTTTTTCATATTTTTTAAAGGTTCTACGGCAAATCAACCAATAAAAATCTGCAAGCATTGCTTCTGAGCATTTCTCGGTTTATCGCATCTCTATCATGCAATATGGTTTAATTAAACCTTTAACCATGTTTATTAATACTGCATCTAGATTAGCAAGGAAGCAAATTAGGGAAAACTTTAAAAATATATTTTAACGGGCACATTATTTTATTTTAAAGTAATATTAGAAAATTAAAGTTTTTGAATAATTTGTTGATAGTTTTAATGTTTTTATTTTATTAAAAAATGATACCCTTCTAGAAAACCACTTTATGGCCTTTTTTAACGTAATCCAACTTAATTTTTAAATTAGTCTTCTTTATGAGCTTTTAAATTTGCAAATCTACAATGACACATTTTTTAAATTTTTTGCATCACTGATTCGAGGATATTTTGAGTTACTAAAGTAATTAAAATCTTCACAATAATTATTTATGACCATTAAAACAAATTTTATAAGACCTGGCTTTTATAGGAAGTGAAGGTAGCACATTTTGTTTACTTAAAACCAATAATTAAAACTTTATATTTCGATATAAGTTTTTTTATTTTGTATTTTTATATAACAAATCCCATTGTTTCACTGTAGATCCCAGAAGTTAAGCCTTCGATTTAAAGAGTTATTATTGTCAAACAATAATATTTTTAATTAAAAAGAGTCAGAAAATAAGATACTGTTATTAAGCTAGTGGTACATGAAGATGAATTGGAGTTAGTGTTAATATTCCCAAGGGGAAGGTGATCCTGAAGTTCCCAAAAAAATTACGAAAAGAAAAGGTCTGCAAGTGTAAAAATCAAACTGCTTACCTTATGCTTTTGTATATCCATATAACAATTTTTTTACTTTGGGTTACGTTCATCGGTTTATTTATCCCTCTTTTCTACCAATTCGAACTGTTTTTGTGTCTACAAATACGATCTGTACAGAATAAATTCGTATTTATGCCAGAACGTCACACAAAAACCCAAAATTATAACAATTATGAAAAAAGTCTTTTACATAAAATTGGGACGTGATAGCAAAAAATTAAAAGCAGATGTATAATTAGAGGCCACTGATCTCGATGAATTGCCAATGTTATAACCTGCGCGAAACAAAAGTTACATGTCATGGGCGAAAAAAACCGGTTTGTGCGCAAGCCAGTTGAGGGTAAACCATAGATAACCTACATTTAGATCCGCAGTGGCAAGAAGCATTTTTCGGATTTTTACGACCGCGCGCAGTGGGTGGACGAACATGCGCACTTAAAAGCCTTGGCAAAATACAAACACCGGCACCCGTACCTTCGTCCGCGGTCTGACCGTAACGCTCATTAGCTACCGTACTTCGAACAGAATAGCAGGACGCGGTCAACAAATTCTTTCCTATAATGCGAATAGTTTGTTTGGGTCCGGGTGCGTTTACCCTCAACTGGCTTGCGTACAAACCGGTTTTTCGCCCATGAAATGTAACTTTTGTTTCGCGCAGGTTATAACATTGGTAATCCATTGAGATCAGTGGGGTAAACGCAATTGGCGCCAAATAAACTATCCGCAGTATTGGAAAGCATTTGTCGACGGCGTCCTGGTTGTCTGTTCGAAGTACGGTAGCTAATGAGCATCACGGTCAGACCGCGGACGAAGGGTAAGGTGTGCTGGTGTTTGTATTTTGCCACGGCTTTTAAGTGCGCATGTTTGTCCACTCATTTATTTCTTTACTGGGCGAGGTCGTAAAAGCCGAAAAATGTTTCTTGCCACTGCGGATCTAAATGTAGCATATCTATGTTAGAAGCATTAAGGGGCTTCATGTTTATCGCATTTTTATTTCATGGAGGATTTTGTTGCAGACCACTGATATTTGAATCGTTTATTTTAGAAACCAGTAAAGCATACTTTATTCATTTTTTGTTATTAACCAAAAAAAAATCTATCTTCATAATTAATTTTGAAGATTTTGGCCTCAAAATTAGAATTCGACCGTAACTTCCCAAAACAGATGTTACTTGTAATAACACTTTAATAGTCATAATGTGTTACTTTTTTATGTATTTGACTTGTTTCTGCCATAAAATTAATTATAGGTCGTATATTTTTTATTTTCTTAACCGTTTTTAATAGCAGAATAATTTTAAGTAAAGAAGACAAGAAAAAAATCTTAATTTAATTTTACACAAAGATGAGACCATTTTACAATCTCTGGCGATATTAAGTGCCAATTTAGCTTTAAATCAAGATGTGTTTGAAAAAAAAGGAGGGAAGTAAAGTTAAAATAAGGTTAATTTACTTTTCAAGTTTGATGATGGATATCTTAAAAACGAAACGTATTCAATACAGCGCTAAAAAAAAAACATATAAAATTTAATAAAATCGGCGACACATCCAGTTTGTAAATAATTACCCTCGTTTTAAAAAGTTTTCATAATTTGGTTCGTTAGAAAGAAGGTAATTTATGGTATTAAATCCACTCTTTGAATCAGGTATTAGCTAGAAGCAACCAATTAGAACCATTTATTTAAATTCCGCTTTTTGCAATTGTTTTTTTATCAACCCCACACACATTTCTCAATCTATCTTAACAAAACACGAAAATGGTTTTCACACAGATTCAAACGTCATAATCAAGTACTTACGACCCAATTAGAGTCGAAACTCGGCACTTCTTTACATGAAATTAACACCTGTCGTGGGAATAGACTAAAGATATTGTTTGAACAGTCCGAAGGAATCTCGAAAACTTTCGGAATAGTTTTAACACCTTCTTGTGATTTATGTTTTCCCTAAATGGAATACATATACATGCGTGTTGGTCAGTCTCATTAAATGTTGTTTTAACTGTTAAAATGTTGTCTTACATTTGAAACGTCACCAAGTTAGTTTGAGAAATAATAGGTACTTGGAAAATGTAAATTTTATCGGACTTCAAAATTTTTCGTTTAAAATAATTATTATGAGAATAACTTTTATAATTATTTTAGATCGACCGTAAAAAAACAGACCTATAAGAAGTAAACCTAAAATAAAATTTTTTAGTTATAGATACAGTAATTTTAAGAATAGTATTAGTAAATATAAATGGGGTCTCAAAAACAGAATTTTCAATGTAAAGTATGTTTTTGTATAATTGACAAATTTTGGCTTTTTATACGAAAATTACACTCACCCATTTGTCTACTCGATAATTATCGCTTGATTAAAGCGATAATTGCTTAGTAGAAATCGAAAATTGTTATGTTTTAAATTGTTGAATTTGAAAATTATTATTCCTTCATATGATAGTTTCCCTTTCTTCGAGTAATTTTCTCCCTAAATTACACTCGTGCATTAAAATAATCAGATATTTTAGCTTTTAAGTGTATTGCCTTTTAAAAACTACTCTCGTTCATTTTCACATTCGGCGAAAGAGCCCGACTCCAAACGAAAATAGGAAAATGAACTGAGTAGTTTTTAGGCAATACGCTTTCAAGCAAAATTATCAAAAATTTGGATGCTCTTGTATAATTACCCCGATAATTATTGTTTTTGAAACATTATTAGCACATTAATATACTCATTAACGGTAAAAAGTAAAGAAAGCAAATAAAATTTTGGTTTTAATAAATTCATTAACAATTCTGTTACTATTAGAGTAACAAATAATATATTAACATTTTATTATTCATATTTATTGTAACAAACTACTAATAGATAGGTCAGCAATTTGGTTTTTAATTTACCATTTTGTGGTGGCGGCCATTTTGGATTTTTTTATGGTGGGCTTTATTCTACTAATCAAGCCCTTTCATTTTGATACCCATATTGAGGTTGTATTGAAGTAATATGCGATCCGCCATTTTGTATCGGCGGCCATCTTGGATTTACAATCGTACGTTAACATTAAATGTTGTTTTAACTGGTAAAATGTTGTCTTTCATTTGAATCGTCACCGAGTCTTATTTTAGTTTGAAAAATAATACATGAAAAACGTAAATTTTATAAAACCTTATATTTTTCTTGTAAAATATTTAAGAGAATTAATTTTATATTTATTTTAGTTTGTTTAGACATACTAATTTTATTAACAGTATCAGTAAATAAATATAAAAGGTGTCTCTAAGGCAAGAATTTTGTCATTCATACACCAACTTTTACAGCGTTTTTAAAATGATAAGATCACCAAAAAATTTTTGCGCCTCAAATTAATCATACATGGCTCAATCAAAAAGGATGTAATTGGTCACAAAATGGACAATTGCGGAATTGGTCATGGGTATTAAATATTTGGTCAAAGCAACTGGAGTAAATATAAAGAGTTTAAAATTCCAAGGTTACTAAATGGTACATAAATATATTGGGCACCTCAACATTAACATTCGAAGATCATTTCATGCTGTAACAATTGGTCACGAATAAGTAACAATTGCTAATTACGTGACAGTAATTAGTCAGCAGTAAAATAAAATTAAGATAAGGTATTTTAAACATACAGGGGTGGTTTTACCCTTATTTAAAAAAATAAATATTTAGCACCTCAATGTCAACATTTAGAGCTAATTTAATGCTATATTAATTGGTGATAAATTGGTCACGATTGGTCAGTAGGTCTCAGTGACCTACTGACCAATCATCACAAATTTGTGAACAAGTTTTGAACATAAAATGAGCTCTGATTGTTTAATAGGGACGCTACATATCTATTTTTGATAAAAACCGTGAAAAATACCCTTGTCTATTCTATTCAACCTCTGACCAATCACTGTGATCGACTGACCAATTGTGACCAATTCGTGACCAATTTATATAGCAATAAATGGGCACTGAATGTTAATATTGAGGTGCTATCTATTTTTATGTAACAAGTAATAGTTTTAAAACACTTTTTCTAAAGTCTATTTTACCACTGACTAATTACTACAACTCATTGATCAATTATGACCAAATTGTGACCAACTAATGTCACGTCAAATGAGCTTCCAACTTTAATATTGGGGTGCTAAATATATTTATGTAGCAATTAGTGACCTTAAAATTTTAAACACTTTATATTTATTTCAATATGTTTGACCAAATATTAAATACCTATGACCAATTCTCTAATTGTTACGTGCTTTTAAAATTTGTTTTTTGAATCTAAAATATTTAATTTTGGGTGGCTTACCGAATTTTTTCGTCCTTAAATGTCTTAATTTAAGACAGAACTCCTTTAATCTTGCTGACCAATTAATTAATCATACTGACCAATGTTGACCAATTTGTGACCTATTCGCAGCTGTTTTTCAAACCTCAAATTTCATCATATTTTGAACCGCTAAATAGAGTCTGCTGTTTTTTTCTGCAATTTTTACTAATCTCAAATAACCACAAAAATCTTTAATTTTTACAGCTTTCTTAAGCGATTTTTTAAAACTATAGCTTGATTAAGACTGATCACGTATTGTTTTCTGGCTTTAATGTTCTATAGCTACATTAAATTGGTAAATTAAGTACACTTTAATTATAGGTACGTTTAAACAATTATTTAATAAAAAGAGCATGTAGCTAACAAACCGTTTGTTTTTTTTGGAAATTGACCACTAGTTCTATATATACAAGCTGTCCGAAAATAACGCGTCAGGATTTCGATGGGCAATTCTGCACGACAAATTAATGCAACAAACTTTTATACAATTTTTTGAAAACTCAAAATTTACAGAGATACAGGATGTTAAAAAAAAAGATATTTTTTAATACCTTTTATCTGTCAAAACTTATAATACAATGTAATAACTTATTTCCATGTAAACCAAAGCGTTTGTTTTTAGGCTTGCTTCGTTAAATTCGAAAATCATAATTTTTAATCAAACGTATTTAAATGTTTAAAGTCGTTTTTTTAACCATTTATTTTAAGTTAATGCAACAAGAGGACTTTTTTAAAGGATATTTTGATGTTCTTTATTAATTTTATATACAAATTTATTTTAGGATTAAAACAAAAAAGTTCTAAGTCATTTTCATAAAGCGAAGGCCAGTTCAGGCCCTTTCGCATTGACTACTGGCATTAAATTAATCGGGCGAATACAAAGAATCAGTATGTATACAAAATTTGGCAAAAATCAGTACACGAAAAAAAAAGTTTTTGGAAAAAAAACTGTTTTTTCTTTAACATCCTGAATTTCCGTTAATTTTGAGTTTTCGAAATAATTGTTAAGAAGTTTGTTGCATTGATTTCTCGTGCAGAATAGCCCACATAAATCCTGACGCGTAATTTTCGGACACCCAGTATATCAGTGTATTTTTAAAGCTACGGGTTAAAAATTATAAATTACATTTTAATTAAAACTAAATGTTCCGTTACAACAAACCCGTTTAAAAATCAACGAGCAAAGTGTAAGAAAGAGAATTAACTAAAATATATGGTTTCGTTTCTAATTAATTAACTAATGTATAACGTTCTTAGAATTTCTCCTGGTGGCAGACAGATAATGTTCCGCAGGAATAAATGAATTTTAATTTCATTAAAATGGCGTTCGGACAGATCCAGATTGCGGGTTCGCGTGAGCTCGGAATCGTAAAACGTCGTTTTGAATCATTCCGCGCGTGTTTCTGGAATCAGCCTTTTTAATGTCTGGAATTTTATGGCCGAGGAACCATTTGCCAAGGAAATAGCTAATTTTAGCTTGGCGATAAGCGACCGTGACACGAACCAATCTAAATAAATAATAAACAAAATCAATAAACAATAGCAAGCAAATGAAGTGGCGGTGAGGTGGTGAGCTAGTGCCAAATTCAATTTTTAAAGTCCTCGAAAATTAAAGATTTTGGATGCTAGTGATACCTAACTGACGCCACACACTTAACAAATACCATTTCACGGTCACTGTACTTTTATGTGCGCTGCAGTATTTATGTACGCATGTTTTAAATATTTCATTTGACACTGACTGCCTTTTTACACTAGCGGAAGACGAAATATCTGGCGACAGAGTGACGCTATCGAAGTGTATGGAGTCTTATCAGACCTTTCAAACGCACAGTGCGTTCTCAACGTGTGAAAGGTCTTATAAGACTCCATACACTTTGATAGCGTCGGTCAGTCGCACGACTGTCCACGACTCACAACCTGGTGGCCACGTCACTTGCCTACCATTTTAGTGCGCGCTTTGGCTTACTGACTTTACACACTACGCCGAATTCGCCGGACAGAGTAATGAAAAATTATACGAAGCCTTTAATTTTGTGATGTGGCGGCTTAGTGTAAATGTCAAAAACAATCTTTAAAAACTGCGTAAATAAATAGAAAAGCGCGCTTTAAAGTTGTGGCGGAATGTTGTTTGGCAAGTTAGTGTGTGGCGTTATTTGTGTACCACTGTTCTCAGAATTGTTTAATTTCGGGAGCTTTGGAGGTTTTACCCGCCACTAGCTCACCACCCACTGATCTCGATGGATTGCCAATGTTATAACCTGCACGAAACAAAAGTTACATTTCATGAGCAAAAAAACCGGTTTGTGCGCAAGCCAGTTGAGGGTAAACGCACCCGGCCCCAAACAAACTATGCGCATTATAGGAAAGAATTTGTTGACGGCGTCCTAGTTTTCTGTTCGAAGTACGGTAGCTAATGAGCGTTACGGTCAGACCGCGGACGAAGGGTACGGGGTGCCGATGTTTGTATTTTGCCACGGCTTTTAAGTGCGCATGTTCGTCCACCCACTGCGCGAGGTCGTAAAAATCCGAAAAATGCTTCTGGCCACTGCGGATCTAAATGTAGGTTATCTATGTCACCACCTCGTTGCCATGTCACTCGCTTACCCGTTCAGTGCGCGTCTTGTCTTAAAAGGGTCTCACAGAGACGTCTAAAATATCAGACAAGATGCCAAGCTGCCAAATTTCCAAATTTTTGCGACTATTGCTAGGGTTACTTTTACTCTCTGCCCACGGGGTAAAAGTTTACTTTGCTTCTGTGGGCCAAAAGTAAAAGTGACACTTTAAATGTTTTAAAATGTCGGAAATGTCTTCATTACATATACAGTGTGTCCAAGATAAGGATCCTAAGCATGGGAATCTCAGTACCTATTGGAGATACAGCTTAGTTAAATTAGGAAAAAGTTGTGTTTCTTCATGCTTATTTACATGCCGCTTAACAACTTGAAAATTTTTCATGGCCTGCTGAGATATTTGGCAAAAACGAAAATTTGACTATATTGATTTTATTTTTTGCTGACTTTATTTGAAGAGATACAAAATAGACTAATAACACTTTTTCATTGGCACTTTTTAGCTACTACACGATGGTATTTTTAGATTTTATACCCGTTGTTTCGTTTTCAAGAAACCATCAATAACTTTGTTTTTTATATGGCTCGAAAAAAGTACACCCTGTATCTGATTCCATTTTTTATTACAAATTCAACGATGGATCGCATGTCATATTTTAATTTTTAGTTAAATGAAAAATTGCATTTTTTCTATTTTTTTAAAGTTATTTTAAGTAGGCCTTGCAAACAAATGCTTTGACGTTAATACCTGTTACCGTGTCTGAAACATTAATTAATTATCATTATAAAATAGTATTTGTCGTTATTACCCCGTTTGTCAAGTTATTGTTTTTAGAGCAATTGTTCTTATTGTTACTGTTGTCTTTATACGCAATACGCATTACTAGGCTCAACAAAATCCGCGTGTTAAGAAAATATCAAAACATCAAGAAGGTTTTGGGTTTAATATGTGGTGTGGAATTTTGAGGAACTAAAATACCAGGTCCATGTATGTATACCATAATTCATTTATTGCAGAAATGATACCTTCATTATTTTTGCAGCACAAAATGTAGCATGTTAGCATATCAGACTTATTTTCATGGCTATAATGGCCAACCTGCATAGTCGACCGTAATATTGCAATAAGATATTAGCTATTTACCAATAAACAATAATAGAGACAACAGTAACAATAAGAACAATTGCTCTAAAAACAACAACTCAAGAAGCAGGGTAATAAGGACAAATACTATTATTAAATTAATGATATTAAATTATGTTAGATTCGGTACAGGTATTAACGTCCAAGCATTTGTTTGCCTACTTAAAAATAACTTTTAAAAAATAGAAAAATGCATTTTTTTAACTAAAAATTAAAATATGACATGTGATACATCGTTGAATTGGTAATAAAAAATGAGATCAGATACAGGGGTACCTTTTTTCGAGCCATATAAAAAATTAAGTTGATGATGGTTTCTTGAAAACGAAACGTGGGGTATAAAATCTAAAAATATCATCGTGTAGTAGCTAAAAAGTGCCAAGTGTTATTAGTTTTTTTATATCTCTTCAAATCTAAAGTCAGCAAAAAATAAAATCGATATAGTCAAATTTTCGTTTTTGCCAAATATCTCAGCAGGCCATGAAAATGTTTCAAGTTTCTAAACGGCATGTAAATAAGCTTTAAAAAACACAACTTTTTCCTAATTTAACCTAAGCTGTATTTCTAATAGGTACTGAGACTCCCATGATTAGTATCCTTATCTTGGACACACTGTATAGTTGTAAATAAAAGTTTAAAAAACCAAATGAGCTATATATCTAATTGTATGAATATATTATAAAATTTGTTCTACCAATGCTATTCATTTTAAAGCACCTTGTATAACACCTGTTTTATTGTTTGTTAATGCAAACTAAGTGGATTACTTTGACCACCTACTTGCAAAAAACATTTGCAGAAATATTCTTAAAATAATGATTTTGTAAATTTTCGACGGAAAGAGAAGCTGTCCCATATATGTAAATCGCACCATTGTGACAAATGACAATGGGAGTGCATAAATAAATTATAATTTATTAATATTAAACATTGGTGTAGATAAAAACGATATTTTTTTCTTGATAAAAAGTAAATAGCAATTTAATATTACAAAAATAATAAATTTAATGGCTTAAAGAAGTCACAGAAGGTCACTGTAGGCAGCAGATTTCCGAATTTGAATAATCAGACAAAGTACAGGCTTCTTATATGAAATGTAAAAGAATCCATGATAGCATAAAGTAACATACCTACGGCTAAAGAGAAACCATGGCATGCTAAAATTTTCGTACCGCTTTTGCGGCAGGCTTGCAGCGGCAGGCTTGTCATTTTTCCAGTTTACACTTTTAAATGCGTCGGTCGAAGCCTCGCCTCGTGTAACATCAGCGGTGGGGGAGACACGTAAGCTTACTGAAATGACTAACTGGCGGTATTTCAACGAGAAACGAATAAAATTATATTGGGAGTTTTCGCATGACCTGTCCTTAAATCGGCTACTCCTTGATAAGTCTTATAATTTCCTTACTCTATGATGATAGTTACAATTTAAACTTTGGTTGTCTTATCAAAACCAACTATAAAGTAAATTTTACTAATATATTCTTTTAAGCAAGAACCAATATAAATTGCAAAAGAGAGACTAGGATTTAAAAAATTTGGAATCTTTGGTAAAAAATGCACTCTATTGAAAAATGCACTTGTAGTTTCTTGAAATATATGTTTTTTTTACTTATGCTTCGTTTATTTGGCATATAGTTAGGGATCCCTGGACCATTTTTAACATTCAATATTACCAAACTAATTTTTCGTGAGTAGCTTCATTTTGACGAGGCGAGGCCCAACTTTTTCCTTACAACAATTTTGTTAATTGTGAAAACAATTTTCATGATCGGTTCAGTATTTCCGAAAATTAGCCCTTACAAACAAAAAATCAAAGTTACAAACTTTACAGCCTTATTATTTATTATTTTCTTGTGTATTTTTATATATATAAAAAAATTGCATCCTCATAAAATTGAACCCGGGCCTCCCGCGTGACTGGGGAGTATTCTATCACTGGACCACCGGTGCTTATACACAGAGTTACAAACTTAATCTCTGTGTAATATTAGTATAGATTGATATACATATGTCATTATTTATCTCTGAAATTTTTATTCATTCATTATAAAATATAGCCTATAGCAATTCTAAATATTGTAGCTTTCTAATTGTGAAAGAATTTTTATGATCGGTTTAGTATTTCCGAAAATTAGTCCTTACAAAGTTATAGTTTATCCAAGATAGCCGACCCGCGCCTACTTCTTTGGGCCTTAATATCTAAACCTTTTAATTAATCATAATAAAATATAGCCTATAACACTCCTGAATAGTGTAGCTTTCTAATTGTCAAAGAACTTTTATGATCGGTTCAGTATTTCCGAAGATTAGTGGCTAGAAACAAACATAGTTACAAACTTTACCTGCTTATATTATTAGTATAGATAAAGGTACATTTTAAATATAAAAATTTAATTACCGGATGAGTAGTATTTAATGATCTGAAAAGTAAATACGGATAAATGCAGCGAAAATCATAATAACCCCTAACTGGGCACTGCGCAGCCCCTTGTGTGCATGCGCAGTAAAAATATTATATGGTATAAATCGTCCTCAATATCACCAAACGGCCTATCTTTTTTGTTTAAATTTCACAAGGGTGCTTTTTAGATATATTTTTGTACTACTCTTTTTTTAGTAAAATGAAATAGGCTTAATATTATATTTCTATAACTTTTAAAGATATCAAAATCTAACCTATGCCAATTTGTAATATTAAGAAGCACCTTTTTTGACCAATTACATCAGCTCTAGTCAATTTTCCTACTTTTTGAGATACGCCACTTCGTGATATTGCCGACAAAATTGCTTATGGCTACGTGTTATAACTTGAAAATATGTAAAATTATTTTGATTAAACTGCCATATTTTATTTTGTATGATTATAAATGCATCAGTCAAATGCTAATACAGGGTGTCCGACTATATTTTAACCCATTTTGACCGCGAATAATTTTAGAACAAATAAAATTATCAAAATGTAGTATTTGCAGAAAGCCTTAGATTTTTTAAAGTTTATTTTTATAACCTTGCCATTTGGTTGTCACATTTATTTCTTATGAAAACGGCCAATTTTCGTATATAGGGCAAGATTGTTATTTTAAATGGAACGCCATGTATATTTTTCTATAATCCTTAAATACATTTTTTCCCGTTTAAAAAAATTTAACCCAAACCATGACTATTTCAAAAATAATGGATTTATTAATCTCTAAAAATTGACTGCATGGCAAAACATTATTTGAAACAGAAAATTTGCTACTTACTCATTATTTAGTTTTGGTTATACAAAACTTAAATTAAACAAAAGTTAAAAAAACACCAGGAATTACTCACAACGCACAAATGAAACACCAAATACCAAATGACTATACCTAATAACGGTCGACCGTAGATGGGAGATTGGGTTTGGGCGACCGACAGCGTCAATTTTACCTGAATTTTACAATCGGGAAATCCCAAATTATAAATTAAATTAGGATGAGTGTGGCCCTGTCAATGTATAGGTAAACGTTTTCAGTGTTGCAACCACTATATTTATTAAAATACTGTCAATGTTGCCAACACTATATTGGGTTTTAAATGAAAAATGCTAACTTTTATAAGAACTGCGCATGTGCAAAGATGGACAGCAATTCTCCCAGTGTGGGGTAAAAATTTCGTGCGCAGGTCTATTGAAAATATTTTCATAACATTTTCTTTTAGCAATCCTTTTAATTTTTAGATCATTGGTAGTATTCAAGCTTTTAAAAGCGTTACAATCCATTAAACTTTCAACAATGAAGTGTCAGATATTTGCTTCAAGAAAAGAGCGCAACAAGTAGAATGCAGACAAGTTTTTTAAATATATCGGTATGGCGCCGCCAATGCAAAAATGCATACAATATGCCCCGGATATAAATCCTAACTGTACGCTGTCAATGCATTAACCATTTTTTTATACAGATATTTTATTTGTAATAAATGACAGTGGTGGGTAGACCTTTTCGGTGTTACATTTAAATAATATTTGCATTATTTTGTTTTAAATTGGAAGTGTGACAGACAATTGTTTGCATTGTGTTTGGTTATGCATACAAAATTAGATTATTTTTTCTTATATTTTGGTTGTGCATATTTTAAGTGTCAATACATTATTAAACATATTTATTCTGTGCAATGCTGTCTTTTTTAATAATTCGTTAGCGAAAGGTCAAAATACAAGACTTTGAATTAGGACGGTTTACCTCTGGCGTTTAGCTTGGTGCCATATGGATTTTTATAGCAGTACTTTTTTATATTTCCTACATTTAGGATCAAAGTAAAAAAAAATATGGGGACCCAGTCACAAAACACCAACAATAAAATATACAGGGTGTTTTACAAACTATTCGACAAACTTTAAGAGCTAATTCTACAATGAAAAATATGAAAAGAACTTCATATAAACATAATAGGTACTAAACGTCTTAGTTTTTGAACTACAAGATATTCAAAATTAAAAACAAACAACATTTTTATAATCACTTTTATACCAGTTTAGATATATTAAAAATTTTGGGGGACGCATCCTATGCATCAAGAGACATTTTTGGGCGAACTAGAAAACAAAATTTAAGAATATTACGAATGCCGTTCATGAGGAGTTAAAGGTAAATATGTTTAAAGAAAAAAATTTTACGCTACAGCATTTTTCTAAAATTAAATAATTTTTTAAAATTCCTAATTACTTTTTAAATATTTGAGTTTTTGATTTTTTTTATTTGATAAACGGTTTTCGCGTAAGTAAATAAAAACCATTTCTTAGTATGGTTAAATCTCCATCTAATTAAAGCATAATTAACAAAAGTAATTTTTTACAGTAGAATTTAGCCAAGAAATTGTTTTTATTTATTTACGCAAAATTGTGCATTAAATAAAAAAAGTTAGGGGATTAAAGTTGTTTTAAACCTAATAAAAATTTTAAAAATTATTTTTATTTCAGAAAAATGCAGTGGCGTACCATTTACCTTAAACCTCTCATGCACGACACTGATAATTTTTTCTCGTTTGCCAAAAATGTCTTTTGATGCATTATCAAATTTTTTAAAAATATTTAAATTGGTATAAAAGTTATAACAAAATTATACAGAAATAAAAGAGACCTTAAGCTCCTTACAGCTTGTTGTTTCCTTGCGCTGCAAGGTAGCATTCGTGGAACACTGTCAGATCTGGCAATGTAGATTTTCACACTTGTCAAAGATTTTTCTTTGGAGTTAATTAAGATTACCAACCGCAGACCTGTTTCGAACTATTTTGGTTTTCATCAGTATGATATAGGTAGGCAATAACAGAAAACTCCACAAACATGTTTTAAAAAATAGAAATGGCGTATAGGCGTGTTAGCTTATTGGCCATCCCACCCTCTGTCGACAAAGCTTTTAAATTTTACCCACATTTACATAGACAGTGGCGTACCGTATTTTTTTTTGTTTGAAATATTAATTTAATTTCCGCTTGATATCCTACTGGACTTAACAGTCGCACCTGAGGTAGGGGGTCAGTTACTGACCCCATCGTACTTTTAAATTAAAAAAATAAATAAATATCGTTTTATGACTTTTAAACATGGTCCTTTAGAAGTGTATTTATGCTAAAATTAAAAGCTTGTTTCAAATAGTGCCGGCTTGAACCAAGTTGTTAGGATGCACTGGCAGTATCGCTCACTAATAAAGTGTTTGCAACCAACAGCCATCGTAATATAACCAGTCAATTACCAAAAGAAGCTTACAGTAGTTATTACTATCCTAAAAATATTTCACAAAAAAAGAAGCATGCCAAAAAAAGCACATTTAGCAATGTTTAATTTGCTTTTTAGGGAAAACAAGACGTTAACAAGGTATCTTTTAAAATAAAGATATTTTCGTCTTGTACAGCTTTCTGATTCAAAATTATAAGCAATATACCAGAAATAATACTTTGTATAAGTCAATTAAAGCCGGCATTAATACGTTTAATAAATGTGTTAAGGGATACAGTTGCTGACGCGAAACATGAAGGTGCTTAACAGAGTTGGGATGTATTCAGTATTTTGAATAGTATTCAGAATACATTTTGCCGGTATTCAAATAGTATTCGAATACACTTGTGTGTTTGGTATTCGGTATTCGGTAGAATACTTTTTGGTTAGTATCTGGGATTCTGTATTCGAATACTTTAATTTATTATATAATTATATATTAAATATTCGACGAATACTTTTTTGAGTATTCGAACATCGGCGTTCCGAGTATTTGAATACCGGAATGTATAAGCAGCAATACCGAGTACTCGAATACTTTTTTCTTCCGATTATTTAAATATTCGGTATTCGAATACTTTCTTTTTCCGGTATTCGTATTTGTATTTGAATACCGATTTTCAGTATTCGACCCAACTCTGGTGCTTAATGGCATTTTTTTTATCAAATTCATGTATAGGTATGTCTATATTTTTTAAATAGTATTTTAAAAATATAATAAGTAGGGGGCAGTTGATGATCCTACTAGGTAAATTGGGACGAAAAGTCTTAATAAAACTACTAGGAATTGAACTATACCGATTCAATATGGATAAAACAAAACCCTTGCAATATAGCCATATTGTAGCATTAAACGTAGATTTTAATTTATTCATATAATAAGTTTTCCATTATTTTTCCAAAATTATAAGGTTAAACGCTACTACCCTACATCTAAGTGAAAAAAAAATGGGGTCAGTCGCTGACCTCCCTGCCCCAGGTTCTCCGGGTTCACATATTATATGACCCAGGTGCGACTATTAATAAATGTAATTAGGTTAGTAATAAATTACTTAATGTTACAAATAACATTACTAAATTTAAACGAAATTGGGTTACAAAAGATTAAGATATTCTTAAAAAAACGATTTTTTACAAGTTCGTGTAAGTAAACTTTTGTCTTATTTTCAATAGTAGAATCTGCCTTTTATTTTTTTAACAAAATTCTGTAACCCCTGTATTTTAATTCTGTTAATATTTTTTTAAAGCACTAATAAAAAATAGGGTAACACTTTAATAAACGGTTTTTTGCTATTTTAAGGGTTTTTAAAAATTATTGATACTTACATATTTTAGACACTCTTCTAAATAAAACGTAAATGGCGCACAACCAAAATATTCCGTTTTTAAAAAATATCAGTAAACAAACTTAAGGGACCGGGGAGTGAAAAGGGGTGCTGGGCGGGGTAAAATTGGCAAAACGAGTTAATAAAACTGAACATCACATGTAAAATTAAGTAAAAATTACATTTTTTCCACATATTTTTGAGAATAAAGATAAAAAATATAATATATATAAAATTGTTAGTTCATGATCTAAAAGTGGGGAAAAAACGACTAAAAACATCAGTTGTACCATGCTAAATATGGAAAGCATTTGGCAACATATGAAGGGTCTGATCCTATTTATGAGTGAATAAAAGAAAAAATTCACACAAACTGGATTCATAAAGTGTCTCTGGTGTAATAAAAGGATCAAAAAAAAAAAAAACGTTTACTAACCAGAACTAACCTGACCACCCTTTATTATCCCTTTTTTATTAAATATTTATACAACGTTGCCAATTGTCCATAACAGAAGTGGACAAATGTCAAAAAAATATTTTTTTATTATAAAAAAATCATAACTGGGCCTTCATATTATTATGAAGGACAGCTGATAGATAACATGTACGCCAAAATATTTTTAAAAATCGTTAAAATAGCAGAGGACCGTATACGAAATAATTACCAAAAATAGTACCCACACCATGCTAGAAATATTTATTTTTTTTTATAACACACGTCTGGAAAAAAATGAAATTAAAGCCTGTATTTATAATAAACCTAAGGTTTATATACCCAGTGCTACTTATTTCCGAATATAAAAATAAAACCAACAGGTGGTTCCTTCTTTAAAACAGCGGTATGCATATAATCCATATAACTTTGCTCACATAAGCTTCTGAATTTGATTTCTGGTACTGATAAGGTGATAGATAGGTGTCAGGTACCCGAATGGGATAATAATACAAACATAATATAACCTACTGCTTAGGATTACATCTTAAAACTGATTTATTGGAATGGATTACTCCTACAGTCTTTAAAAAATAACAATGTCCCCTGTTAATGCCACTGGCAATTCTAAGAAGAGTCAATCTGGTATAATTCACATTGTTATCTTAAAATTCTGAAGTTTGAATAGATACAACGACCATGTGTAGATTAATTGGAGTGCATTTGTCAATGTAGTGTGGACGAGAGACGTCTGTGATTTTGATCTTTTAATAATTAATCTTATAGGAAATAGAAATGAATAGTAAAGTTTCTGTTTAAAGAAAAACATAGCCAAAGGATTTGCAAGAAAAACATATGGTAGGTACATCATTTTCTTAATTTTCAGCAAACATAAAGAGTGCCAAAGAAAACAATGTTAAAATTAATTTCTTGCAACGAGGGCTATTATTTACACTTTTAATCGAAGAACTTTTTATTTACTTTTTTCCTAGCTTTTATATGAAAAAATACCACATTAACTGTGTCTAAATTTATAAGTTTCGAAAATATGGCCATCCAAATCAGGTATTTAGGTAATTTCTAAAGTACCGCTACTCCTACAGTCTTTAAAAAATAATAATGTCCCCTGTTAATGCCACTGGTAATTCTAAGAAGAGTAAATCTGGTATAATTCATATTGTTATCTTAAAATTCTGAAGTTTGAATAGATACAACGACCATGTGTAGATTAATTGGAGTGCATTTGTCAATGTAGTGTGGACTAGAGACGTCTGTGATTTTGATCTTTTAATAATTAATTTTAATAGAAATGAATAGTAACGTTTACGTTTAAAGTAAAACTTTGGTCATACATCCTAAAGGATTTGCAGAAAAAGCATATGTGTTATATCATAGCACGAATAAAGAGTAACAATAAAAACTATTTTAAATATACTATTCTTGCAACGAGCACTAATTACCCATTAAGGTCTGGCCACACATAACCGCAAAGAGCCCGCTGCGTAGCTCAGACATGCTCTTCGGTAGTGAAACATAAGAGGGGGCGGGCTAATTTAATAATAAAATTTGAGTTTTCCAATAACGTAGAGGAAAGGAAGGTATTATGGAATACCATTTACTTAAAAATTGTAAAAATTCAAATATAGTTCCAATTACATTAAAAACAAAGCAAATCGGTTAAGGAACATATATTTTCGAAAAGTACAGAAGGACATAACATTCCAACGAACA
>JACEGR010006148.1:0-64323 GCA_014170235.1 Listronotus bonariensis
AATACACACGCCGGAATTATTTTTAAAGCTAACTAATAACCTAAAAACTATCCGAAATCATAAGTGTACCATGTACCGAAAGCAATATTTCTAGTACAAATAAAAAAACTTCCAATTCCCTGCCAGTGCAGCTGACGTAGTCAAGCTTTCAGTTTGCCGCAATATCGGAAATAAAAGATAAATGAAGCCTTTGTTCTTAGGGCTGCCTTAGCATGCTTGTCGTCATCGCCAGTCGGGTCGGTTAGAAATTATCTAGAAAGCTATAGCATAGCCAAGAAGGAAGTTTCCGACGAATATAAAATTACATGCTAGTATATGTTAATATAAATAATTTCACGTCTTATCTACATAATAGATAATAAATAAATGTTTGTGATTGAAATACTATGGTTAGCGTTCGGTAATAATACATTATATTATGTGAGCGCTGGTGATATTACCTACACTATTATTAGATATAATGATACTGTATGTTGTATGGAAAAGAACGGCGAAATATAATAATATATAGGATGATTCGGAAGTATCATTCATTGCATTAGAAGTAGGTATGTTATAATAGAAGGGCTTATTGTAATACCTAACATGATAAGCCCCACAGCCACAGAAATCTGTTTTATTCTCTAAATATTTTATTATCAAGTTATTACAATAAGCTTTTCAAATATAAGCAATGCAATTTTCTTACGTTAAAGTTTTAATTACAGCAATTTTATAGAATTCAATTATATGGCCATTGTTCTTTAAACATTGTCTGGTTCATCTGCAAATAGCATTTGTTGTCCTACTTCTGATACTTTCATGTCTTTTTCTTCATAACTTTATTCTAAATATTTTTTATTTATATTTTCTTTATACAAAATTTAAAAACAGAACTTAAACAATAATGTTAAGCATCCGAGCTAAAAGAATATTTATATTTTGCGCTACGTCACGAGGCGTTTCAATAGTAGGTACATCTCGGATAAGATTTAAGTAGATAGAATGGCAAAAAAGCTATTCTAGATATTAAAACACTTAGAATGGGTAATAATGGATAAGTGTCTTTTTCATTTGTTTATTTTTAAAGAATTTTCATTTTCTTTACAGTAAAAAGAAGAACTTCCGCTTTTCATATTATTCACCAGAACTCTTTCCACTGATGCGTTTCGCCTGCCCCACAGGAATTTATTAAAGTGGCTGTACCGGGCCCAGGTTAAATAAGACAAAAAAGTCAAATTGAAATGCATGCTGCTTATTGCCACAAAGTCCGTTTTTGGTTGTGTTATTTGTAACCGCTTTTCCATATCTAAGTTATCTCTCCCCTTAAGACATTTTTTTGTTGCCCATGTGTCCTACCCCTTGCAACCCTGGATTGAAACAGCCTGTAGTTTAAATATAAAGTTTTTAATTTGAAATGCCCTTTAAAGAATTATTTTTAATGCGTTGCACCCAAAAATTTTGCCCATGTAATTAAACTTCTTGCAAATGGTGCCATAAAAATGCATTCCACAAAGATCTTTTGTGGTCGCCCACTGCAATTTTCAGCAGATTGTTGAGGGTCCTTGAGGGATTAAAACTTTGTGATTCGGTGAGTTTAGTCATCCATGCAGTGGGAACTATTATTTTAAACCGCTAAAGCAACGCCTTCACCAGGGTTTACAGACTTGAAATTTGCCAAGTATTTTAAAGAAGTCCATGAGAATATTATAACTCCTATTAAAGTAAGGGTTTGTTAGGGCAGCTTTCAATTAGGATAATAGCCAAAATAAAATTTTGTATGTTGGTAATTCACATATGTACATGATTATTATTTAACCTACTTTTTGTAAACTAAAGTATTGTCGAACAAGTAGCATAAAATAAGATACAAGGCTATGGCCGGCATACATTTTTAAAACGATAATCTCGTTTTTTAATGAAACACACAGTATACAGTATTGTATTGGGCATCGGGCAAATTCCTAAGGCCCCACTCACGGAGGTAAAGTAAGAAAAAATAAAAAGTAATAAAACTTATGGGATGAAAAAATAATGCGTCAAAAACATATTTAATTTTGCTATGTTTACTTAAGATCAATAAATGACTATAGACCGTCAGCCAAATGAAAAATTTTGTCAGTGATTTTCCCACAGTCTATAACTCGTAAAATGCTTTAAGAGGGTTGTACACGAATCGTTGTGAGCGTTTGCTGCGTCTCCGGTAGTGGAATTATACAGGGTGCTCCAGAAAAAAAGAATAATATTAAACTTGTGTTTTTTAAACGTAACATCCTGTATATTGGTTCATCTTTGTATTGTAGGAGCAAAAACAATGTAAGTTTTATCAGCAATCCCTATACCAAAACTGAAAAGATTTTAGATATTTAGTATTTTTGAAACAATCATGACAAAAACAAAATAATAATATATATCCTACCTAACTTAGGCTTGACTTTTAATAATAACTTGGATTGCTGAAAAATTAAGCGTACAATCATTCATATTGCTTACTAGAAATTATACATGGTGTCCAGTAAGTAATATTTACTATTATAATAATTTCTGGACACCCTGTATAATTTTTAGTAAAAAAATTAAATGTAGGTGATAGTACAGTTAATATTCTAGCAATCTAACATAATTTACAAAGTCGAGCGTAAGTTAGATAAAATATATAATTTTTTTTTTGTAACGAATTTTTCAAAAATTAAAAACATCTTTTGAGTTTTGGTATAAGTATCGCTGATTACAGACCACATTTAGTTTTTTTATTTTTACAATTTCAAAACTAAACTAATATACAGGGTGTTCCATTAAAAAAAACACTAGTTTAACATGTGTCTGCTTTGAAGCATCCAGTATATTTCCATCATAGGAGCCGCAGCTGACGCTCACAACAATTCATGTACAACCATCTTGAAGCATTTTACGAGTTATGGACTGAGAGGAAATTGGTCACGAAAATCTGTCGCTGGCTCACGGACCAATATTTACAATATGCTTTTAAACAATATACAGGGTGTTTCCTAACTACGGTACCAAACTTAAGAGGGTACTTTCTTATGTCTTTTTATAAAAAAGTTTCTATAGACATATGTCGGACTTGTTTCCATTCTGAGATACAGGGCGTTAAAGTTTTAAAAAAAGTCGGTATCTTTATGATATATTAGGAACCCTTTAACCGATTTGAATAAAATTTGGGACACTTATTTAATTTAAAAAGGCGCTTGTAAAGCTTTATCTTAGATTGGTATTATTGCCCGCCGATTTTGTACACAAACTAATTTTTTAAATAAATAGGGTATTAAGAGTTAAATAGGCAATATTAACAATAAAAATTGTAGCATTTTATTTTAAAAAAAGTACCTTTTGCTGCATATTACATGAACCAGATGTTCAATTGATTTTTTTAGCATAAGCTTGTTATTCAGCCTTAAATATGCAATTCTGTAGTAATTTAACCAAAGTTAAATCTCTTTATATAATATATAAGAATGTTAGCCATAGTGCCGACTTTACTATGAACAGCCTGTGTTTATAATTAATTTAAAGAATTATAGCCAGTGACGGATTTAAGGTGGGGCAGACGGGTTACTCCAGGGCCTCCACAAATTATGGACCTCCACAACGAATTTAAGGGTCTCCACCTTTGAAAAGAGTGACCAAACGTTACATATTTTACAAAATTCCATTTACTTTTACTTTGAGGAGGCCCCTACAGGCTCATTGCCCCAGGGCCTCCATGCCTTTAAATTCGGCCCTGATTATAGCAATACAAGTTTAAAGGGAATTTAAAAAAAATACAGCGATGAGTTACAAAATAAAAAAGCGCACGATATTTGATTCTCTGGAGAAAATAGGGTTAAAATTAGAACAAAACTTTGTTTATTCCAAAATAATTTTAGGACATACATGCTTGGAAACCCCACAACTTTTATTTAAAGCATTGTTACTTCTTACTAAACAACAGTACTATTATATATTCTCAAAGTATTGGCCCCCTGCATCTTTTCAATGTTTTAGCAGTGCAGAAATATTTCGCTTAAATACAACCAAAATATTGGCCCCTCATCTTTTTAGTGTTTTAGCAGTGCAAAAATATTTCGGGTTAATACAACCAAAAATATTAACTTTATTATAAACGCTTTAATAGCATTAACGCTCGCCTCAATAATTTTCTCAGGTACACAGACTTTTAGTGGAAGGTTAAGTGGCACCAGGGATGGTTATTAAAATTTGTAATTAAGTTTTGCTCCGCCCATCGTGGTAATCGATACTGACTTTTCAATATAAAATTTTCTAATACCTTTAATAAACGAAATCCCAAAAGCCCATCTGCGTCGGTATAAGCTATTTTATTATTAACTTGCACCCCGTGAAGTGGACGAGATCCCTATTGATGAATATAATTAAGGTTGAGTAGTTTTAATTTAAATTCTTTCTAGGTTAATGAAAAATTAGTTATTCCATTTTTTATGTTTTAGTAAAGAAAGTATTTAAAAAGTTTTTCAGTTTCAAATATTGACTAGAAAATAGTGCAGTGTAGCAAAATTTAAAATATTTACCCTTAACTGGTGACATGAAGTCTCTCAGAATCTGCAAATTCTATTTTGGCTTATATTTACCACCAAAATAGTAAATAAAACCTACCCTTTATAATACCATTCTAGAACGTAGTCTAGTAGTAGGTGCTTAAAAGGTAGCATCCAGAGTTTATGTGTTTCAAGTTAATTGAGTCACGGAGTCTCCCATACTCCGTGTCACAACGTGTTTAACAAAACTTATTATAATTACTTTGGCTAGTTGCAGTCAAATTTAGCACTTTTTTTTATTATGTTAATGTAAGTTAACGTAAGATTTTCTATTATTGAAAGATTATATGATTAGTAGGTTAAATATAGTAAACTTTTGAAGAAATTTAAGACTAAGTATCCATTGCATTCGAGACATTCCCAAAAGTTATATTCTAGATAAGAAAGTTGCAAAAGAAAGGCACTATTTTTCGGCTTTAGCTGCAAAATGCCTATTTCCTTGCAGTGTTCAAAAAAATGCTGTCTCTCTTGTTGTAATAGCAATATGGATGTATAAATTATCTACTATATTTTACGTTTTGCCCGTTTTTTATCTTTGGACCAAAAGTTAATATTAGTGTTTTTTCTTGTACTTATCACCGTTGAAGATCCATTTATGCCCAATATAATGATTTGACCTGTATTTCAGGCTTTAATTTTAATATTATTTAGCATGATTACATTTACATGTAAGTTTTTTTAGCTTGGGCTTTTTCATGTGTTTAATTATGTATTTTTTTCTTTTTATATAATAAATGTTTAAAACGATATATACACCTTTTGTGTTAACATACCAAAATAAAAAGATTTTATAATATATAAATTACCATATAGGCAATCTCAGAAGCCTGCCACACTCCATGGCACCTTTAGTGACAAAAATTTAGATGTCACCAGTTAAGGACAGTAACTTTAAACCACTTAGACCAAACACAATTCCGAAAATAGAAACAATGCAGGTAACTTTTTACATACATAAGTCTGATATGTTGCAGGCAAATGGCTTCTGTCTAGGCAAATGCCTTTTGCCTGGGAAAATGACTTCATAAAAATATTTTTTATTTAAAAGCCATTTGCCCAAGTAAATAGCATTTGGCGTGGTCCTTGTTGTGCAAATGACTGTGATATATTTAATAACATATTAGACGTACAGTGTGTTTTGTTGACTACAGTAAAAAAACACATGTAATTTCATTGGTTCGAAGCGCTATAAAATTAAGTTGATAAAATGTGCGTGCCGATAAAACTTAAAAGGAGTCCCGATACGATAAAGGGACTTATATAGTGTGATAGCCCTTTATCCCCCTCGAACAAGAAAGTTTCCGTTTTAACCTAAAGGACGTATTTTTAAAGATATAAGAAATTTTCCAACCCTTCAAGTTGGAAATTAGGTGTAGTGGCGCCATCTGTTGTCGAGTATTTGAACCTAATTCAGAACAACGAATATTTGGGTTTGTATCTGGGTTGCGTTTCGAAAGGCGCTGCGAGCAATAATTGACTGTCGATCATCTGACACCAGTTAGATTGCATTGAAAATGCCAAGTGTGATCTTGGCGAAATGTCTGCAAAGTTCCGTAAGGAAAACAAACGACCATACAACGGATATAGTCCCGGAATGATATATTATTTCTTTATTGTAATCTCATATCAACTCCCGAGCGAAGCCAGGAATCATAGCTAGTACAACAATAAAATAATGGGTCGTGGACGATAGTTTAATAATAAATATAATAGTTATAAAAACATTTGAATAATAAAAAATGGCCTCTAATTATTTTTTTTAACAAAATTATATTGTTAATGTTAATTAGGAGGGGTATTTTATATTATAATTACCCCCATGGTATTATAATAACATACTTAATACGTTACTTAGTTAAATAATACAGCAGCAATGAAGATAAATGAGTGCTTTATTCCCATCACATACCTGTGTTATCTTTATCTATTTAAAAACGACAAGCAACTCTATAAATATTTTGTTTAATATTTCTTATTGCAAGACAATTAAATTATTTATTTGATAAGGATATTATACAGGAAGAATAATAACACTATACAGGGTATCTCTAAAAGATCTGTACAAAAAGCTACTCCTTGGGTCAAATACAATGATTTAACTCAGTTTACCTTAGTCAAAGAGTTAATTGTTTGCAAGATACAGGATGTCAAAGTTTAACTTTTATTTTAGTACTTTTTAAATATTTTATTTGTAATTCAATTTTTTAATTAAAATTCGGTATTGGGGGTATTTAAAGTTACGAAATCTAAAGCTGCTCATATTTTTGCTGTTAAATATACAGGGAACAGGAGCCACTTGCAGTCCTTTGCTTTTGTTTAAAGTGTCGTTACTTTTTTTGCCTCGGTATATTGTGACTCTAGTAAATATTTTTTATTCGTTTATTTAGGTAAACTTGATAAATATCGCTACAAGCAACCATGTTTGAGATATTTTAGATTAAACCTTTTATTTTACATAAAAATTTTCCTTCGCAGGTCTTTACACTTTATTTAGGCCACCCGGGATTAGACTTGGCCAGTTTTTATCAGAATAGAAAAGAATATTTAAATAAGTTGAATAACTTTCTAAAATGACCGATCTAATGAAAACTAGCCAAGTCAAATCTAACCTACTTTAAGATCCCATATTTTTGGCACACAGCCAAGCATAATTTCAGTATTGAACTTGGCTCATCTTTTACAGATTTGTGTTTTTGGTGGGATTTTATTTAACCCGCACCCACAGACAAGGAGTCATTATATATGTTTTTAGTCACAACCACGATCTTAGGGGCTCAATACCTTTTTATCGTCTATTTTTAAGTGTGTTTTTAAGAAATTGTATCAATATTGGCAATTTTAGCGTTACTATTAAATTTTGTATTTTCGACGGGGTCAAAATAACCTCCGGTTTGTTATTATGGTATTTTTTTGTTTTCCTTTGGCATCAATTTTATTCTATATTTTTAAATTGGAAACATATTTAAATCAGCAGTTTTGTCCTTTAAAGAGGATAAGTAATGGAAATAAGGGCCATAAAAAGACACTGGTACAATGGGCAGCAAAAACTCTTTTTAGTGATAGCGACGTTGTCTTAGGTAGATAAGGGGATAATTACCTCCCCTGAAAAATGTTTTAAGGATTCTTACAAATAAAGGTTGTAAACCAGCGTTTGTAAGTTGGGAGACTTTTTCTTCTTTCTTTGGTTATTCATGCACCATAGAACATGTTGTAGTTCAAGTAAAGTTAGTAATTATGTATTTTTAAGTTTTTCAAAAATTTTTCCTTCGATTTTTGATTTTGCTTAAGCACAAAATAATTAGGGGTAAAGCAACTTACCCAAGAAATAAAGCGACGACTACTTTAATAGAAATATGCGCATGTATAGGGCAAATAAAGTAAAAACAGCTACCTTGTACATTGCTAAAAACATTAATATCTAATGGTTGCAGTTAAGGTTCTAGACCATGCAATACTTTTTGTTAAGAATAACTTTTTTCGTAAAATTATGAAAAAAAGTTTTCCATATGGTTCGAACTTAAGTAGATAGACAGTATAATAAATACGAAATGACGTGTTCAATTATTAGCAATAAAAAGATCTTATTCAGTTAAATTATTAAAGGATTTTAGGTCTAAGTCTGCTAAACTGTGCCTTAACTATTAAGCATAATACATTGTATCTACTACTAGGTAATGTATAATTGTGGGTGTTTTGTTTTTCAATAACGTCCAAATAATTCCATTTTTTTGATTAAGGGGGGTAGGGGGAATGACCTTTCGAAAAAAAAACTCTTCAGGTAACAAGCGAAACAAAATATTCTCTACTATTACCTACCCTACAATATATGTCGTTTTGTATATGTAACTACCCAAAAAAAAGAACAAAAAAGGACTTTAGAAATGCATTCTGGGCGAAGGGGTAATTACCTACTACCACTACGCCAGTGGCATGTTAGGGGTCACGTGTAAGCGTCTATACATGAGCGGCAGCAAATAAAAATTATTTACTTTTAGCAGCAAACGTTTCAATCAAAACAGCATTTTTTAGAAAATCTAGCAACTTAATTCCTACTAAAACTTCAGCTCCCTATCGGTTAAAATTATTTCTGCGGGCCCGGTGTTCAGAATACAAAACAAACATATTTTTGCTAAAATGAAACCTTTAAGAGCATAGAGGTAAGTTGGGCAATCAAAATATCTCAAAAACTATCAACCGCACGCGAAAGCATCAAATAGCGTAAAGAAGGGGTTGCGCGAGGGAACTCATTCTGCGACCACTAGTGGTGACGCGGCGATCGAGAAAAGTATTCGTGCGCATTGTTTATTTTGTGATTAAAAAGTTAAATAATTGCAAGCCGGAAAATTTTATCTGTGATAGTTAAATGTATTCCGTTCTCAATCAGGTAAGTGTTAATCTTAAGTAAATTTATTGCAGTTTTATATGCGTAAAGATTTTTGATATAATTCTAACCGGTTTTTTAATAAATTCACTTTTCCTTTAAAATTTCAGGTTGGGGTTAGTTGAGCTACAGTTGCCCAACTAACTCCACGGTTTTAAGTATAAAATGTTTTTATTTTTTTAGTATACGGACTTATAACAGTAAGACTACTAGAGTCTCCTCAAGATTTAAAAGAAGCTGCAACACGAACTTTGTACAAGCAACAAAGAATACGAGCTGACCTATCTAACTTATAAGTTTTCTCTGGAAATAGTTCGACCATACCCAAAGGCTGGTCCAAGAAAAGCCAAATCAAACAGAAGATAAAGAAAAGCTGCAATTTTAACCAATACAGAAGGCATTACAAGAGAAGCAAAATAAAACTGCTAAAAAACTTTTAAAAACGAAGATGAGTCAATGGAAATTTAAAATTTTTAAATAAAATTTTCTAACAAAAACATTTTTAAATAAAAATATAGAAAAAAGTTATAATTTTAAAAATTTAAATAAAATTTACAAACTAAAAGTTTTTTGAAAAATTTGTAAGGCATTTCTTGCTAGATATTAAATCCAATAGTTAAGTTAAGCTAGGTACGTTGCTGTTTTATTAATGATATTTGTTGTTTTGACTATAAGATTATAAATATAAACACCAAATTGTCAAAATGTATTTTTTTGTAAACGTATCTAACATTCAAGCCATGATTTGACTATACTTTTTAAGTGCTCCACTAGCCCCATACCCTTGCTCAACTTACCTCACCTATGGGGTACGTTGGGCATACTTGACTAACTACAATAAAATAGATGTAGCTCCTAAATTCAACTTATTAGAAAGAAATTACTATGGACACTATTGCTAAGGGATAAATTGCTAATCCATCAGTATGCATTATGAGCCCCTAAGACTTATTTTTGAGGAGCTATAACTGATGAAGTGAAAAATTGCTCAACTAGCCCCGCCCTTACTTGATTTTACTGCAATAAGGGCTATAAAATAATATAACAAAAATTGTCCAAAAATTAATTAATTTGCTAAATTTCAGATCGCCTAAAAAACTTAAAAAAAACTTTTAATATCAAAGAAAACGTATCAACCTTACGAAGGTAAGTCTACCATTGTGTTGAAGATAAAAACAAATTAAAAAAAAAGTAATAATAAAAATTAAATATAAAGTTCAAAGCCTATTTTAGTGATTTATTTGTTTCAGATCTAAAAGTTTCAAATGGTTACATTTTTATGCATCAAAGTATAAATTAAAATGTCAGGAAGGTGAAACATGAAACAATGTTTATATACTTTATAAAATTCAAAGAAAAAAACAAAAGTAATATCTTGTTACGCCAAAAGTATTTCCTTTACTTACATTGTTTTAGTTTGTAATCTGATTCTTTCCTGTGTCTTTATACTGACTAAATAAGAAGATATTTTGTCTTGTTAATATAAAATGATTTTGCTTAAATAAATAACACTTATGTTTAAGCTCTTTTTGATTCATCATGCGTAAATATTTGTTTATATTGTCATTTAATTCTAAATTTTAAAAGAACATTTTTGTTGAATATTTCTGTTATTAATGCATTCATTTATTCATATTTTATGCTATATAAACCGAAATTTAAAAAAACAAAGTTGCGATAGGACAAAAAAAGAATGTGCAACTGGTAGAAAAGCATATTTTCGGACTCTTGGTGGTTGTTAGACTCGGCTAGCAAGCAAACGCCACCATCGCATCGTACGGAAATATATCGTTTTACCTACATGTTACACAACAGTTACTACTACTTACTATAGGGTGTCCGAATACAGTGGGTCTATGTAAGTTGGCGTCATATGGTAAACTTTTTTATTATACATTTTACGAAAAAAGGTTTTTTTTTCTATAAGTTTTACATGGTCCAGAACTTAAACCCCAAACAACCATAAAATACCAAATTGTATCAGTCATCTACGAAGTGTGGCTGAAAATGTTATTTTTTATGAGTAAAACATCTGTGTTTTTAAGGGTAATTGCAGTAATTTCAATTTATAGCTAAACAATGCATCCTATTAAAATAATTAAATACAAAAGTTGTTGACAATAAAAAAATCTACAACTTATGTAATACCCATTTTTACCCAACCTCAAAAATTTTTGAGGGAAATTAAAAAACTGTTTTTTCGGTAAAATTTTTATCTTCTAAAAAATGGTTTGATTAAGCTAAAATTTGAAAAAAATGTACTTATATACTTTTTATATACTGTATTTCTTTTTATTACCAAATATACAGCCGTTATTATAAAAACTTACTTTTAAAAAATGAAATTATCGACTGGCATTTTATTTTTATTTTTTTCATATTTTTAAAAGTTTCGGGAACGGCTCATTTTTTTTAACGTTAAATAAATACAATAAAAAATATACAGGCTAAGTTTTTTCGATGTTTAGTAAGGGATCTCAGAAACCGCTGCAGCTACAGAGATGGTTAAATGGGGAAAGAATTGCAATTTTTAGAGCTTGATTTAAATATCTTTTATTTCTTCCAAAAAATCATGGCTTAGATAGATATTTAAAAAAATATATATATTTTTTCTAAAATTGGTTTTTCTCTGTAACTAAGTTAATATTCAAAATAGAAAAAAAGTGTAAAAAGAAGATCCGTTTTTAAGTTACGACATAAACTTCCCTTTTTTAATGAAAACTATAGTTGGCTATGACATTTGTAAAAAGGCCTTGTTATAAGCTCTCTATCAATATATAGCAAGATATACTTTAAATAAAAAATAACGTAGTTTTGGACTTACTAATTTTTGAATTAGTGTGTTTTTCTAGTTGGCCACGAAAAAAGTAAAGTATTGCTGTTAAAAATTTCTTTTCTTTTTTTTAGCAGCCCATATTTTAACTCTCATATGCTTGTGAGACTCAGTTTACGTAACAATAATTAAATTAATTGATTATAATGTAGGTTAAGAGTTGTGTCCATAAAGCAACAAATTTTATTTTAAAAGATATAGCATGGGTATACGCAATAATAGTGGAATTTTTGATAATTTTTGAAAAGTAATGTTCCTTTTTTTACTTAGTTTAATTTAAAGCACTATTTTAATTATTATAGTAGTATATTTATTTGTAAAATTAATTCCTACTGCTAATTGTTAGTCTTTGTTAAATTATTTTAATAAATTTAGTTTTTTTATTAAACAAATTTATAGAACTGTTAACGTCTCTTTAGACGTTTTAAGTATTGATGAGATAAAACGAAAAGTAATTGTAAATAAAACTAATTCAATTGTTTGGGGCAAAATGACATAAAAAACTTATTTCAAAATAATTGTGTCCAAAACTGAGCAATTTTTTTATTTAAAGTATATTTTGGTATACATTTTTATAAAGCTTATAAAAAGGCCTCTTTAAAAATGTCATAGCTATCTATGGTTTCCATTTTTTAAAAATGCAAGTTTATGTCGTAGCTTAAAAACGGGCTACTATATTAAATATCGAGTTTTACCTTTTTATTAAGAAGATAAATATCTACAAGTTTTCTATTTACACCTTTTTTATTTTAAATAATAACTGGGCTACAGAGGAAAAAGATTTTTGCAAAAACGATTTTTTTAAATATCTAGTAGGCCATGATTTGTTTGGAAAAACAAAAAGTAATTTAAACTAAGCTTTAAAAACTGAAATTCTTTCCCCTTTTAACTGTCTTTGTAGCTGTGGCGATTTTTAAGATCCTTTTACTAAAAATAAAAAAAAAACTTACCCTGTATACCTCTAATAAAAAAAAAAAAATTAAGAAAAATAAAAACACAAAATTTTTTCTTTTTTATTTTGCTCCTACACTGTGTTACTTTCGTCGAAAAATTATTACTATTTAATAAAATTAATATTTTGAAGAATTTTTAAATATTTTGATAAGTGAACGTTTTTATGTTTAAAGAATGATTCAACCATGGAAGTTTGGCACCGTATTTCAAAAACACTCTTTCTATTCTACATACACGCTTTATTTCATACTAGCTTGTGCTCGCGGATTCGCACGCGTTAAATTCAGAGTAAAACAATTCCCTTCCCTATACCATGATGATTTTGGATATTATTATATACCTATAACCTTTCTCTTAAATCACCCTATCTATTAAAAAAAAACGCATCAAAATCCGTTGAGTAGTGATATAAAATTTAATATAAAAAAATCGGTACTACCTGTATAGTTTTTTTAAATACTAATAATTATTTTGCAAAATTTTTTATTATTTAAGCAATTTTGTTAACCTCTAGAAGGTATAATAACATAGTTAGAATGCGATTTAGTTTTAGGGGTTTTTAATATAACATCTTTTTGACGCACCCTGTGTAGCAATTTTATATATTTTTTTATAAACCATAGATACCTGTACACAATTCCTAAAATCACTTTTTTTTTTTCAATTGCAATAGGAACGTCAATATCGAATTTCAAATCTAAACTATTTTTTTAACACTCTGTATATGTTTTTTTATTATTATACTTATAAACCTTCCTGTTGAATTACTCTATCTATTAAAAGATACCGCATTAAAATTCGTTAAGTAGTATCGAATTTTAAATGGTAACTATTTTTTTAAACACTATGTTTTTATTTTTTTTGATATTATTATATATACACATTCCTCTTAAATCAGTCCATTTATTAAAAATACCGCATCAAAATCCGTGGAGTAATATCAAATTTGAAATATAAACTATTTTTTCAAACACTTTGTATATGTTTTTTTTTTTTTTGATGTTATTATACATATAAACCTTTTTCTTGAATCACTCTATCTAATTAAAAACCGCATTAAAATTCGTTAAGTAATATCGAATTTGAAATGTAAACTATTTTTTAAACACTCTGTTTATGTTTTTTTTAAATATTATTATACATTATACATACATTATTTCTACTAGTAAAAATTTGACAGTAATGTTTGGAGAAAGTTTGCAAACTTTGCAGTTTCCAAAATCTTAAAACTACTGCTGAAACAATTGTATAATGTTACTAACATGCCACTGTTGGAGAGCCTGCTGAAACAAACCTATTAGTATAGATTATAAACACTATTTGATTTGAATCTTTGTTAGTGAGTGCTTTCTTCTATACATCAAGTTTCTACCATCATTACAAAAATTTAATATTAATAATCACCACCATACCATTAATTTTCTAAGCCAGTATCTTTTACTGGCTCATTATTCATTTTAAATTCTAAACTTAGTGACGCCAAAAATACGTTCTGGCAAATGCAAAACAGCGTCCCGTCTACATTTTATATTGATGATATCAGCTGATCAGTAAGGCTGTCAGATAAATAGGCGAGTTCTTATGCGGAATAATAAATGGCTGCGATACAAAGTAGATCTTAATGAGGTCGAAATCGTATAAACACTTTAAAGCAATCGAATTTATCGTCTTTGATTTTGTTTGTGTTACTATGGCAAAAAATAAATTTAATTGTGGGGAACAATAAGAATTATCCACGAGATGGAAGAACGTGACTCGCGAGCATATAATATGGTCACTATAGAAAGAAAATTACTTTCAAGTTAGTAGAAAAAATTGTTAAAATAACACAAAAATATTGATTACTATACATGGTGTTACAAATTCGATGAACACCATTAGGATCTCGGAAACGGTAAGAGATACAGAGTTGGTTAAATGGGGGCAAAGTTGCAAATTTCCATGCTTAACAATATTCTGTTTTAAAAGTTTAAAAATTTGCAGTCGTTCTGAAATTATTCGAAAAAACCGAAATTTTGCGAAACCTTTTTATTTTCTTCTCAGTTTATTTAAGAAGATATTTTAAAACAAACGTCATATTATTGTTGCCACTTTTTTGTTCTATAAAATAATGTCATTAAATTTAAGATCCGACGTTTCGTCTTTGAGCTACCATTATCAACTTTCTTTTTTAAATGGACAGAATATTTAGCTTTAAACCTAATAAACTCGTATTCTAAATCCAAAGATATATTACACTTTACATTTATGCGATGTTTTGAGCCAAAAAACATCATTTACTATTTTGCCATTACAAATAACCATTTTTCCCCAAATATTCGGGATAATTTCAGTTCGCAGGTAAGTATGCATCCATTCTTTTATGACAGGCTACGATAAAGTTGATAGAGACGTTTGGTTAAATTAGATGTATTATTTTATTACGTATAGGTAAATGTATGTAAATAACATCAATTCATGCAGCTTGTTAGTTGAATTATGAATAAATAAATAAATAAATAAGCGAGCAGCAAATGAAAATTTTCACAATCGTTTGCAATAAAATCTTAATTTCTAATGGCAAAATAGTAAATAATGGTTTTTCAGTTCAAAAGGTCTCATTAATGTAAAGTGTGGTATATCGTTGAATTTAGAATTAAAATACAAGTTTATTAGGTTTCAAACCGCCCATTAAAAAATATGATCGTGGCTTAAAGACGAAACGCCGGAACTTAAATTCTATAACATCATTTTATAGAACAAAAAAGTGGCAATAATAATGTGTGGTTTGTTTTATAATATCTGTTCAAATAAACTGAGAAATAAAATAAAAACCGTTTTGCAAAATTTCGGTTTTATTTCTGGATAATTCCGGAACGGCTGCAAATGTTTAAGAAGAAATATTGTTAAGCTCAAAAATGTGCAACTTTGCCTTAGTTTAACCAACCCTGTACCTTTAACTGTGTCCGAGATTCTAATGGTGTTCCTCGAAATTATCAACGATTTTTTTGGTAACAAAAGATATTTTATAATTATTTTATAGGTGCTAAAGAAAATTTTATATTTTCTGGTATGATATTTTCTCGAAACAAATTTTTTGAGATTATATCACTTTTTATGCAGTTACGATATATAATTACTAGTTCCTTAAATTTTTTAATCAAATATGCTTCCATTTTAACAGTAAACATATTTTATTTGGTGAATACATTCTCCACATATGTACCTTATGAACTAGATGCCACTCTACAAAATAAAAAAAAATATTAGAGTCAGAATGTCATATATGATTTTCGATGTATGTCCTTCTAAAAACGAATGCATGATCAAAATTTGGCGATCTGGTCACAAGTTTTTTCTCACCTTAAAAAAACTTAAAATTTTTAAAATTAATATTAAGTCAAAAAACCCTAGATACCGACTTTTACCAAAATATTTAAAACATATCAAAAATTATCAGTAAGTATTTGGTTTATTTATGACTTGGATGCAGAGTTGGATCGTATTCAAATAGTATTCACAATACATTTGCCGGTATTCGAATAGTATTCGAATATATTTGTTTTTTTTGGGTTGAAATTTTCAATTATCGCTTAATTTCTTTTCGTAGTTTTCGAATTTTTTTCCAGTATTCGAATACTTTTTTTTCCGGTATTCATATTCGTATTCGAATACCGATTTTCAGTATTCGCCCAACTCCGCTTAGATGTATATCAACGATGTACTAAAATACAGTTGGAAGCTCAGAAGCTTAATTGTTTAATTACAGTTTTTGAAAATATACATATTTAAAAACTTTTACGACGTTACCGATTTAAATCGGTAACGTCGATCGGTGGCAGCTATATATTTGCGGTCATCCAGAAATCCCGTGTTGACAGATTTGGTTTTTCGATGATGAAAAAAGTTTTTGGTTTTGAAAAACTTCTTCGGTTTTGAAAACCGGTTTTTTAATATTCGGTTTACCGCTTTTATCCGAAACCGGTTTAGCTTGCCAGCCACAGAGTAATCCCTCGGTATCCATCCAAACATGTTCCAGTATTTCGCGTTTTGTCTCCTAAACTCATCAGCGGATTTTGACCAAACGTTACAATGCCTGTTTACACTTACGATGTTTTTTATCTCCTTAGCTAATTATTGACTGTTGTACCCTAAGGTCAGATAAGGACTTGAGTCCTAATAAACCGAAAAAAAAATAATTTAAGAATGTTAGGATGGAATTGTAGCTATATAGTGATTTCTATTCTACCAAAAATATAAATGTAAAAAGGTGAGCCAAGTTCAACACTTTAATTATGCTTGGCTGTGGGCTTCGCCGCTAAAGAATGGAGATCTAAATAAGTGCCAAGTTCTGTACAAAATCCAAATGTGTGTAAGATTATAAAGTAGGTTAGATTTGACTCGGCCAATTTATATTAGATCAGTCATTTTATAAAGCTATTGAACTTATTTAAATATATATTTTTTAAAATTCTGGTAAAAACTGGCCAAGTCAAATCTAACCTACTTTAGTATAATATTTAGATTTTCTACAGAACTTGGTACTCATTTAAATCTTAATTCTTCTTGCGGCGAAGCCCACAGCCCAGCATAATTTTAGTATAGAACTTTGCACACCTTTATTACATTTATATTTTTGGTGGGATATTATTTTTGTGAAAACTAGACAGGTATTTAGATTTAATATTTCTTCTTGCCCTTCCGCTGCAAAGTTTTCTTTTTATGCTACTATCTAGATTTTCTTAAACGTTAGAAATAACAGTGCGCATCGCTCATTTATTATTCGCTTCTTCTTTAACACCCTTCCTTATTCAAAATTTCATTTTTCTAGGTCATCTAGAAGTTGGTTGGGTTTTTGATCTATATATCAGTCAGTCCATGGAAAATTGACGACTTTTAGACCTTCATATCTTTATAACTGTTTGAGCTAGCTTCATGAAATTCGTGCTTCTAATATGGTTGTCCTTATGGATATAAATAAACGCACGTAGTTTCATGTGTTTAGGTTAAAAAGGTTTTAAGTTACGAAGGAGGCAAAAGTGGTACTTAGTGATTCGTGTAATATTACACGCGGCCTTGTGGACAGTTCTTTTGGCTTATTCCTTACCTCTTTTTCGTAATTCAATCCATTATAAATGTATGGTTTTGCGGGGCATTTAAAAGCAGTAGGTTATAATGAAAATTTATAATAATATTTCCTTCTTACTCAAATGCAATCGTGTTAGAAACGGTTAAGCTTAATATGCAAAGAAGCACGTCATATCTAGTTTGTAAAAGAGTCATTTATATTAAAGTTTAATAACGTTTAGGAGGTCAACCGTTGGTTGCACAAGTAAGTTTTCCAGACGGCGACGAAGTCACATCGTCTGTGTGCGGAACAGGAAGCAAAGCGAATTTGTCGTTATCCGGCTTTTCCAGTTTCAGGAATTTCTGCACGAAACGAGGATCCTAATTTAATCTTGTGTGCATCTTTTGATGTCCTCCAGCTAGAGGAACTTGCCAACAGATTAAACGTGGAAAATTTGTATATGGAAAATGAGCAAAAATGGAAAAAAGCATTGAAAAAAATACTTCTAAGCACCTTTAAATTAGTAGTTTACTATAATAATATGAAAAATGCTAAAAATTGTTAGGAAAAACAATTTTTTTATGTAATTTTACGATGGCGTTAAACTTTAAAATTAACTTTCTTAAAGATTTAATAACATTAAAGTGAGGTTATAAATGACTAATATGCTAATATACAGACCGTGCTAAAAGATATGAAAACGATCACGAAAACTAAAGATCATAGAAAAATGCGTTTAATAAAAAAGTTGTATAAAATTAATCTAGATATTCTATGCTGACCTTGTATCTTAAAAGTGGCATTGGTGGATATTTCAAAATCTTGTTTTCTACTACAATAATCAAAAATAGACTTTCCCCTTATGAGGGAGAATAACGACACATTTCCTTTCCGGGAGAAAGTATGTTACTTTTTCTTCCTCTGCCAACCGGCATACTATTTTTCTTTTCGTTTGTATGTTTTACCCATATCTCTAATATCATCGTTTATCATATTCACCGTCTTATCGCCACGACATGCGCCACAAATACCAAAAAGCATCGCCCCTTTAACAATAAACAAAATAAGTAAAATGTTGTTTGATTACATGTAATACCCCGCCTTAGACATACGAAATAGATAGAAACCTAGCTTACAATTTATTTTTTTTTAGAAAATGATTTGCTCTTACCTTTATGTGTAAGTAATGCTAATTAGGAGCCGGACTGAACTTTTAAAATCTCCTCTCGTAAACGTTGTCCCTTTAAGAAAGCTACCAGTTTAGGAAACTTGATATCTTTATTTACTTAATATTTACTTATGACCGTAACATTCTATATTTGTATCTGTATTTATCGTAGATGCCTTTAAAGCTTCTGGTTTATTTTTAAATACTATACAAGAACGGCATCTTCAGTAATCCTTTTGACATAGTTTTCTGTCCATTCACCGCTTAAACACTCAACAAGTCATATTCGTTTTCATCTCGTTCGCGAGACTTACTTGGCGAACGATAAATAATACTACCCTTGCGGTTTCCAAAATAATTTGAGGCATATTTTCGTCGTCTTTAGAGGACATTTTGTTTTGGAATGATAATTTTATTTTTTGACTGATTATTTTCTTCTTATTAATTTTAACCAATAGCTATTAAGAATTGGCATGTCAAATATTTATTTTAAGTGGAAAAATTTCTTGACAACCCTCAACTTAGCTGTCAGCAGTTTTTTCGGAAAACAAATCGAATAAATTTCATGCAAGTTTGAAAAGTTGCAAGTTATATTGCTCTTATTAATTATTGTTCTTATTGTTTTAATTTAAAAAATGTTGTATTAAAATAAAATGTTTATTTAACTCAGTAAATAATCATACCAAATATCCCTAGTGCATCTAACTGTGAAAAGATTAAATGTACTAGGGATATTACCCCCGAATAAAACTGTTTGACATAAGTCACATTAATTATAAAAGGAATTATTGGCGCCTATGATGTTGGACAATTTCAAATGTAATATTTTAACTTGTGTTAAATTAGTACGAGATACAGTGACGAGAGAATTAAATTAAAATACTTTTTTGCAATATTGCAGCCAAATAATTATGTCTTTCTTAAAAATGGCGCAAAAGGTAGAAAAAAACCATACGTTTTTCCTAAAGTAAACTGCCTTTTCTTCTCTTGGATGATTGCTGCGTCGGGTATTAAACCATCTTTGGCAGGAAAAATGGCACTTTTCACGGACGTATATACAGCTTTTTATAGGGGGAGGAGGGGGGTTCACAGTGTCAAAATATTTGGATTTCAAAAAAAAAGAGTAAAAAAAAAGATCCTTTCTTTTAAAAACCATTCCGTTTTACAGTACACATATTTTTACAAATTCGTTCTCCATGACCTGCTGTTTCCTTTAAAAATTTAAAGAGCAAATAAAATGGCCTTACTTCTTGAAAACTCATATATATTACTCATTTTCCTCCTTCTTATTTGCTAAGGGGGAGGGTGTTAACATTTCCATACGCATTAAAAACTTTACAAGTAAAGAACTTTTCCATATAATTTCCCTTCTTACTCATGCTAAAGGGGAGGGGAGGCGTTCAACCCCTCCCCTCTTTCTAGAAACGCCCATTGCACTTTCCTCTTTGTAATGTAAATAACTATTTTATGGCTCTTAGTTCTTAAGATATTTGGCCGTTTCTATACTATTTGCACATCTAATTTAATATAATTCTTACAAAATAAAATAATTATAAGTGACTAACGTAAAAGACACATTTTTTTGGTACGATTTATTACAATCCAATTTCGTTTCAATTAATTGAAAATAACTGTAAAGACATACCTTTCCATTTCAGTAGTTGTTGCAAGTTGCAACTTCTTTAACTTTTAATAAAAACATTTAAAAACACATCTTTTAATAAATATAACTTTAAAACAACGCAAAGCTTTCGCACAAATTCTAGACGCCACTGATTTTTCATCAGGGTCATTTTTATCTTAAAAAATAAGACATCATCGTCTCGTAGGTAAACCTTTCAAAAACATCTGTATAATAATAATTATTAATTATTCTTAACTAAAAAACCATCGTTAAAAAAATGCTTTATCTATTGGGAAAACCCACTGGACAAAAACCTAAATATGTGGCAACATTCGACGAGGTCGGTCGATGGTCCGCCATACTCGGTCTCGAGTGACGTTTTTGCTTCCAGCAGCCTGTGGTTCGTAGAAGCAAACAACTTTTTGGGTTTGGTGAGTTAGAGATTACTCGATATACTTGAATAACCGATTTATTCAAAGCAAACGCTGGCAACCTAACTAACTACATATTGGAGAAATACATACATTTATAATTTTTTTAGGTAATACAATATATGTTACCTTAAGATAAAATACGGTACAATTAGTAGTCATCATAAAATAATAGATAAACTACGAGAAAATAACTAATACATAATTTACCAGAGATTATCGTTAATATAATTTACGGTATATAATAATAATAAGCAATACACCGAGATTTATCTCTTACACCTACGCTTACTGTCTCTATTACATTTGGTTTACAGGATGGCACAAGCATAATTGGCTGGCACCAATATAATTCCTCCCGGCTGAAATGGAAGCCTAGGGTTGGTTTGGCAGGCTGGGCTGACCATCACTTTGGTGAGCTGGAGAGTTTCTTCTCTTGTAACACATTGGTATCAGTGGATAAGGATAGCATAAACGATAGTAACATTTGATGCATCCAAAACATATGACACAGACCAGAATGCTGATACAAATAAATACCCATGTAGACGAAGGATTTTCTTTTGGCTCGGTTGGCAGAATTAATTCGTGTTGTGAATTAATTTTATTGGTAAGGCTCTGGATAGTGTCCAAATTAATACTCTTCAACATCATTTTGGTTGAATACTGCGGTATTGCTGACAGGTTCAATGCAGGTAACTGGATAATTATTGAAGTTGGAAGAATGGTTTCTTCATGTGAATAGGTTTCTTTATTTATTTGGAAACTACACTTTTCAGGTATTGTAATGAGGTAGCTACCAGGTTGAAACTCATGGTGTTTTTCAATTGCACAGTTTTCAGTAATAATTGTGTCTTTTGGCGTGGTGAACAAGACATTATCGGGGGTAACTTGGTTGGCAATGGCTTCTTCAAGATGAACGTCTAGAGCAGTACAATTTTCAGCTTGGTTGTGTAGAATAACATTGACTACACAGTCGTCTTGGATCTGGAGGTGGTTGTTACAGTAATACGTGTTTTCTATTTCTTCACAGAGTTTAGTTCCATATTGATATAGACCATTTTTCTCATTTAGGTAAAGGTATGATTTGATTGGTAATATAATTTTGTTTTGGACTAGTACAGGATAAAGGAAATAACTAGTAAAGGTTTCTGGTTTTAGAATAGGAAAATGGATAAGAAATATTATTTTTTCCTTTTCATATATTAACTGAATTCCTAAAAGTTGATAGTAACTATGTTGATTTGAAAATTTTACTAGCTGTTCTGTTGAATAAAGAGAGCCCATTTTATCAATAATAAACTGCAAATTTTCTATAGAGAGAAATAAAGGATTTATTTTATTTAAATTAGCAAAAGTAATAGCGTTAACAATTTGTGTCAACTTTAAACTTAAATTATTTAGTGTGTTAATGATAAGTCCCAAAGCATTTATTTCATTTATGCTTTCTTGCAAATTATTAAGAAGTTGCATAGTTGCATCAATGTTAACTTTAATTTGAGAAAAACTTTTATTGGAACTAGCTATTATTTCTTTAGCAAGATGAATTTGGTCAAAAGGACCTAACAATTGTAAAGGATAAACCAGATGTTATATTTACGTTATAATGTATAAATTTATGCACTTTTTGTAATTCATTCACTTTTAAAAAGTCGTTTGAAAATGACATAGTATGTCGAAACTGCAGTAACGCAAAAAGCAATATAAAATATGTGACAAAATAACAAAGTAAAATTTGTGTTTTTATTACATTCTACGTATCGATTATAGTCAAAAATTTTTCTTTCGAAATTGACAGAGTGTCTAAATGAACTCTTTCAAAAGGCTTGGATCCAATAGGTATCGGTTGAAACTCAAATTTATTTGGATTTCTTTCGTATTTAGCCTTTTGACAAATATTACAATTATTAATATAATTGGTTACGTCATTTACGAGATTTGGCCAATAATAATTCTTTTTAAAGATTCAATAGTGGTTGTTATCCCACGATGCCCTGTTTTGTATACATGATGGTAGTTCATTTTATCTTGTCTCTCTTTTTCCAGTGTTACATCCGTTAATTTTGCAGAACAAATTAGTAATTTAGAGTTTAAATTTTCAATTTTACTTTGCATATTTCTTATAAAAAATTGTTCATCTTCTTTGTTTGGAAAAAACATATGATAGGTCACTCCATTAACGAGATTAGCTACAAATTCCTGTAGGTCTTCATCCATATGTTTTTTTCTTAAATTTTTAAAATATCTGTTATGGTCAAAAATTTTCTCTCGGATACAAAGTGGTACTGGAGAGGTTTCTGAGATTTTGATGATCATCTGGTGTTTATGATAATTAAGGGGTTTCTCTGAGTAAGGAAATCCTAAAAGCGGAGCTTCATTGGATGAATGTACTGTTGTCACACAATGGTTTTCTTGTTCCATATATTCTTCAATTACTTTATCAGAATCCCCTATCTCATTTACTAGAGAAGAGTTATCTGTGTTTTCTCTACTTTCTGGGTTTCTTGAGAGGGCGTCTGCTACCAAATTTTCTTTTCCTTTAACATAATCAATGTCATAGTCATATTCGCTCAATTGTAATTTCCATCTCACTAATTTTGAATTTGGTTCTTTTAAGCTATCAAGCCATTTTAAGGGTTTATGATCTCTTCTTATTTTAAAATGGCGACCAAAAAGATATGGCCTAAAATATTTTACGGCCCATACAATTGATAACAATTCTTTTTAATTACGGCTAGATTGACTTCATTGGGGTTAAGAGTTCTACTTGCAAAGCATATAGGTTTTCCATCTTGGCTTAAAACTGCTCCTATTGCATATTTACTTGCGTCAGTAGTTACGGTAAATACTTTGGAAAAATCTGGATGTACTAATATAGGGTCATTGCATAACATTTCTTTACAAGTTCGGAAGGCTTCTAAAAATTCTTTAGTATGTTCTACTTTTTTACCTTTTCGTAAGCAATTTGTAAGAGGTTTTGTAATTTTAACCAAATTGTCAATGAATTTTCTATAATATCCGACCATTCCAAGGAAACTCTTAATTTCTTTATGTGTTTTTGGAATTGGGTAATTTAGAATGGCATTGATTTTTCTAGGATTGGGTTTAATATGTTCTGTTGTAATTATATGTCCTAAAAATTCTACTTCACGTTTCATGAATTCGCACTTATCAAGTTGAACTTTTAAATTGTGTTGTTTAAATTTTTCAAAAATTGATTTTAAATTGCTTATGTGTTCATCTAGTGTGCTTGAAAATACGATGACATCATCCATATATACAACGCAAATTTTATTTATGAACTCTTTTAGGACTTCGTTGATCATTCTTTGGAATGTCGCAGGTGCATTTTTAAACCAAACGGCATTCTGAGGAATTCATAATGTCCGTGATCAGTAGAAAAAGCTGTTTTTTCAATACTATCCCTATGCATCTTAATTTGGTGGAAACCACTTGCAAGGTCTAATGTGGTAAAATATTGTGATCTGCCAAGTTTATCTAGAAGGTCATCTATATTGGGAATAGGGAATCTGTCCTGAATGGTTTTATTGTTTAATTTCCTATAATCTACTACAATTCTCCATTTCTCTTGTCCACTAGCATCAGGCTTCTTGGGTACTATCCATATTGGACTTGACCATGGACTTGCACTGTTTCTGATTATTCCATCGTTTATCATTTTTGAAATTTGATTCTTTACTTCTTCTTTATGGATTTCTGGAAATCTATATGATTTTGTATGAATTGGTTCGTCATCAACTGTTCGAATTGTATGTGTAGTTAACGTAGTATTTGACAGAGGTTCAGTTGGACTTTGAAAAATTGAATAAAATTGTTTACACATTTTTATTAATTTATTTTTCTCTTTTTCATTTAGATGATCCAGTCTTAAAATGCTTTCAATTTCTTGTTGATCTAGATATGGTTCATAATTTACTATTTCTCCTTGATAGATGTCATAATCACTTGTTGGTTCTACTTGTAATGGAGAAATAATATTTACATATGTATCTTCAGCACTACCGTTATGAATTTCTACATATGCTTGTCCGTTTTCTACTTGTGTTATAGATTCAGGAATAAAGCAGTGGTTATTAATTTCTTGTTTAGGAATATAATATACGCCATCTGTAATAGCATTTGTAGGTAATTTTGTTCTAAGTATTTCATTTTCATTAAGAGTTACATTATAGCAATCATATTCAGTGGGTGCACATTGGTAGACTGGTATTAGTACATTGTTTCTTGAATATGAATATTTTATATTATGATTATAATATGATATTTTCTCTTACTTCAAATTCTTTAAAAGCTGGAATATGAGCTTCATATTTTGCCATTTGTTGACCACAAGATGTTTTAATAAGAGTTGGTTTAGTTATTATATAATTTGGAAAATACTGTTTTGCTAAATATGGATTTAAAAGTCAGAAATGGCTACCAGAATCAATTAAAAATTTTAAAGGTTTAGGATATCCTGCTATTACTATGAATGGTAATCTACGTTGATCCATACTGTTCAGTTCTAAGTGATCTTCTCTCCAGAGGCTGGCTGAGAAAAATTTTCTGTGTCTTCAGGAATGGTAGAAGAAGGCACTTCAATTTGAGGATCAATTAGTTCTTCAATATTTACGTGAGAGTGTAATAGATCAGCATCATCAATTTCTTCGAACCAGGTATCTTCTTGAATTATTTCTTGAGGGTTCATATAGTCTTCGGTTAGATGTGATACATTGGGCTGATAGTTATTTGTATAATCATTAGTCAGATGTAGTTCTTCTGCATAAAATGTCGGTCTTGATTGCGGTTGAAAATAATTTTGTAGCCTGGGTTGATACTGATTTATTGGTCTATACTGGGGTTTAAATCCACTTGTCTGTGTTTGACTATGCTGTTGAATAGTACTTCTCGGTGCTACAGTCTGTTTAGTCACTACAGACATTGGAGTGGGTGACTCTTTTGGAGTTTGTCCAGTTGGTTTCCAGACATTCTTGGGTTTCCCAAATACTTGTTGGTTTGTGAAATATCTTTTCTCCGGAATATTTCTTGGAGTAATTTGGATTGGTTGACTCGGAAAGTAATTTCTTCTTCCAAAGTCTGATGTCGAAGGACTAAAATATTGTGGTGTCTGCCTTATGAAAAATGGCTGTTGTTGTTGTTGTTGAATAGTAGGTGCTTTGATTGTTGGATTTGGAATTTGCGGGAATGTATTTCTCTTAGTATCCGTATAAAAAGACATAAAATTTTCTTCCTCAATAACATAGTTCATAGCTTCCTCTAGGCATGAAGGATTTTTCAATCTTACTCCGGTTTGAATTTGGTGCGGTATATATTTTAAAAATGTTATTAAAAGTAATTTTTCAATGTTGCCTATTTGAGCAACTTTAGCATCTGGATGCATGTTAGTGTCACAATTAATAGCATTAAAAACCAAACTTCTAAAATATTGACAACGAATTCCGAAATTATAGGGCGATTCTTTTGGATTAGGTTTTAAACTATGAAGTTCATGAAGCAAGCAAGTAAAAGATCTTTGATCAGTAAAACTAATTTCTAGAATAGGTTTAATTTCTTCCCATTTTGTTAATTCTGTTCTACTTGATATTAAAATTAAAGCTTTGCCCTCAAGTTTACCAATAATAGCTCTAAAAATAAGATTTTTAATGATTTGAGTACTATTAGCATAATGAGCAACAATTTCATCGCAAGCAGCAATAAAATTTTTAAGCGCACATGGGTCACCGTTAAATTTAGGAATAATATCTAAATATAATCTTAGTTCTTGATAATTTGTTTCAGGCATTGTGTCTTGATCTAAATCAAAATTTAAATTTTCAAAATTTTCTTCCAATAATAAAGTTTCTAAATGTTTACTACTACTTTGAGTTGCGGATTCTTCTTCAGATAAACTACTTAAAAATGGTTTAAATCTAATTTGATTTCGATATTCTTTATTTTTTCCAAGAGTCTCTTTAAAATTAAACATTAAAATTACGTTCCATTAAAGTGTTTCTCCTTCTTTATGAACAAATAAAAAAGTTTTAAAAGAAAAGTTTAAAAAAAGGATCATAAAAAAATTAAAAAAAGGTTAAAAAAAAGGTGTCAAAAAATATTCAAAAAAAAAATAAAATAATATTTAAACAAAAAAAAATTGTTATATGAAGAAACAAAAAAATAATATAATGGATAAAATTACAAAAAGGATGGTAAAAAGGAAAATAAGAAAATGATCTCACCCTGGTTTGATGTTTGTCACAAAATCTGGGTTGTTACACTACTGATAGAAACACAATTTTCAGTACTTTCACACAGTCAGTAGGCACTGTCCAGGATGCAATTGAATGGTTTGAAATGAAGCACAAAATTTGCACTGTCCAAGAGAACTTTTCAAAAAATGTCTTTTTCTTTCTTCTTCTTCTTCAATGTTTGGATATTCGGTCCAAGGAGGCACTGGTTTTTCGATCAGGATATTCGTTCCCACGAAAAAGTCCAGCTGTTTGAGGTTTTTTGGATATTCGATCCAAGGGGCACTGGTTTCTCGATCAGGATATTCGGTCCCACGAAAAAATCCAGCTGTTTTGAGGTTTTTGGATTTTCGATCCAAGTGGCACTGGTTTTTCGATCAGGATATTCGGTCCCACGAAAAAATCCAGCTGTTCACCGAGTTCGAGAAAAACACTATCCACGAAGGCACTATGTTTTTCGGTTTCGGTACGGCGAATTTTTGTTTTGAATTTTCCGATCCGACTGCGCCAGTGACGTTTTTGCTTCCAGCAGCCTGTGGTTCGTAGAAGCAAACAACTTTTGGGTTTGGTGAGTTAGAGATTACTCGATATACTTGAATAACCGATTTATTCAAAGCAAACGCTGGCAACCTAACTAACTACATATTGGAGAAATACATACATTTATAATTTTTTAGGTAATACAATATATGTTACCTTAAGATAAAATACGGTACAATTAGTAGTCATCATAAAATAATAGATAAACTACGAGAAAATAACTAATACATAATTTACCAGAGATTATCGTTAAGATAATTTACGGTATGTATAATATGATAAAATTCGAGAAATAATAATAATAAGCAATACACCGAGATTTATCTTTTACACCTACGCTTACTGTCTCTATTACATTTGGTTTACAGGATGGCACAAGCATAATTGGCTGGCACCAATATAATTCTCGTAAGTAACAAAACGGGATTCCGAACTCGAAGCGTCCAAATCATTTAGTGTTCGATTGCGTTTCGTTTACGTCCCAGCAAGGCGACCTGTTTTAAATGTAAAATACGACAAAGTACTAACTCGACTATTTTTTATTGGTTAAATCAAGGTTAAATATGGAAACTTTTAATATTAAATTTGTGGGAGAAGTTAAAAACACCCAGAACTGTATAATAACACCTTACAGGAATACTCAAGAAAAGATTATACAGAAAAAGCGTGGAAAAAAATATCAAAAGAAGTCGGCCTGCCAGGTAAGAACCTTCTTAATTTATATACAGTGCATTTCTTTAATGTCTCTTCTTTTATTTTTTTAACGGATTAATTTTAAAAAATAATAATAAATTTGGGATATGAAATTGATGCATTTATTTATATAAAATAATAATAAATATAAAAATAAAAATTATAAAAAATGTTTTAGAATATAATTGACAGAAGAAAATTTCAAGATGGCAGCTGCGCGCTACCTTGGGAAAATTTGAATGGAAAGGATGGTCTTGTGGTATGTATATCACTTTAAATCTAACAAGTACTTTATAACCTTAGAATAAAAAGGCAATACTTTAGCTACTACAAAATGTGGATGCTTTAAAAATTACCTAAATAACTGATTTTGACGGCCTTATCTTCAAAACTAATAAAGTAAGATGTACTTAATGTGGTATTTTTTAAAGTTTTTTTAAATATCTTTTTAATGGTGATACTGGAGTTATTATACAGGGTAGGATAAAAAAAAATTCATGAGGCACCTTGTATATTACATCATATTAAAAAATCCTTAAAAGAGCTTAAAGAAAATGACACATTAGTGACATCTTACTTTATTAGTTTTGAAAATATAGCCAAAAAGTTTAAAAGTATTTTGGAGCAGGTAAAGGTATTGACTATATTCTGGGGGTTATCAAGTACTCGTCAACAGTTTTAAAATAATGTGTCACAAGACCTTCTTTCCATTTAATTTTTTTCCAAGATGGAGCACAGCCGCCGATATTTAGAACTTAGGATTAATACCTACCCTATTACCAGATATCCCAATTACACACTTAATTTATTTTTAAAGCATGTTTAAAAAATATATTTATTTGCTTTAAATTGTGTCAAATTTAGTAAATATTTCAAACTTTTTAAAGCTAATCTGAATTAGTGTCTTAGTTTTAACAACACAGCATTTTAGTGAGATCTGGTAACAGTGCTGATATAACCATTAAATTTCACGTGCCAAAGACCCCAGAATCAAATTTCGTAAACATATCTTTAGCACTTTTAGTGATATTTAGGCGTTACGTTACTTTTTTACACATGTACCTTTTTTGTTGCAGTGAATGAGTGCAAAGAGAAATGGCGAAATTTACGAAGTACATTTGCTAAAAACATCAAACTCAAACCAAGTGGAGTTTCGAGAAAAAGGCCATATTACTTATCCGACGACATGCAGTTTATTCTTCCATTTCTTAAGGTAGCTGTTGCCTCTTTTGAAAATGTATCAACTCCCCCAACACCATTAGCATTTGCCGATGTCGAGGATGTAAATGAAGACTCACTTTCTTCTGAGGACATCCGTACCGCATCGCCTGTTCCTGTGCATCATCACCATCACCACCCTTATCGCAACCTACTATAGACCTGCAACCTACTTCTACAGCTTTGAAACAAACAATCAGAAAGAGAAGTAATAAAAATATTACACAGGATGATACCGACACAGCGTATTATTCAGCAAAGTCTGCTAGAATGACAAGTACTATTACATCTCCTACAGATGAAAAAGAGAAGCGATTCAGAATTTTCTTAACAGTCTTATTCCTGATCTGATGCAAATGAATGATGTTCAATTAAGAATGTATAAAAGACAAGTAATACATCTTATTGATGAGGTTACTGAAATAACTCCAGAAATAATGTACCGTTCCAGAATAGATTTACAACATTCCTATCAAGCACCACCAGCAGGCATCGCAGTCCCTAATTCAACCCGATTTAATCAAAGTTATAAGCTTGGTACTGCGTCGCCTACATCAAGTTATATCCCCATTGATTCATCAATGCAGGACGTTAATTCCAAAGAAGAATGCTTATCCACAGAAGAAGTTAAATTTCAACCTTAAGTTTAATAAATATTTACAAATAAATAAATATACGTTTTTATTATGCATTTTTTCTGAGCAGGTTAAGTCATAGTTTGTACCCTTAATTAAGGTATCATAACTCAAGAAGTTAATTTTTTAAAATAGTTTCAGCGATGTTAAAGGTTTAGCGTTGCAGAATATCATATTAATGCCCAGTTTCACAATATGTGGTAATCAGCACTTTTGGGTTAACTATTTTGGCAACACCAATTACATTTTGGCATTTTGTTGTTTCTATAGTAACAAACCTATGGTTAGGTATTCTAAAAATAAAAGGAAAAAATGGGATACTGTTAATTGAAAATAGTTTAGGCACTAGATTTTATTAGCAAATTTAGGAAATGTGTATTTTACTTTTATTGCTTTTCCCTTAAAGTACAAGTTGTTTTAAAAGTTATGTAAAATATTCAAAGAGGCCATTTGTGGGTTTATCTTAAGAAAAATACTTGATACAAACCTAACTAATTATCACAAACATCCTAATGTTCGAGATACAGGCTGGTAAAAATTAAAAAAAAATGTTTTTTACTGTTTGAAAGAATTAATTTTTAAAAATTACTTTTTTCAGATTAGTTTAGATCGTTTTTGAGTCTTCAATTTTGCCGTTTTTATCTCTGTCCTTGAAATTTATTTGTAACAAAATAGAAATAAGTAAATATTTAAAACTTAGGTGATACACAACTTTTTAAAATAAATACCTTCTATGGCGCTTTTAAAAGTTCTAGATAAAATCAAACTAAGTTAGTGTTCTCGTTAAAGAAAAGACAGTTTACATTTTTGTAATATTTGCACGAACTCATGCGACTTATACGATTATGAAGTTAAAATATAAGAACTTACAACCACCATTCGCTTTCCGTGTTGTATTTGGCGACATAACGTGAGATAATACCTAAAGAAAAGGAGACACGAAGCATTTCAAGCGACATTTAATAGGCCGGGAGCGCCAATGCCATTTAAAGTGATCTTTTAAGATAAAACTAGCAAATCCAGAACGTAATTTATGCTTGAGCGCCAGTTCCTATACGAAATAGTAATTTATGTAACAAAAGTGGAACTTTTTTACAAATGAGAGATCGTACAATAATTTACATATTTTCGATACGTTTTTTGATCTCCAAAATGCAATATTTCTGTAGGTAGAACAGGTTACTAAGCTAAGCAGTGTTCATTAGCGTCATCTTTTCCTATGCTTTCAATATTCATTGTTGACGTTTGTCAAAGTCCGTTTACAACACCTAAAAATGTAATAATTAGGTAACGTATTAGAGCGTAAATAATCAATTATGACGTTTATTTATTAAACTAATAACTACATGTTACACAGTACAGTGAGGACCTAGAGTCCGCCCTTCTAAAATCTGAACCGTTCAATATATTCTTACAAAATGTTAAACAATTCAATCCATATAAGCAAGGTTTTCATTTTTTGTCATATTTATTACTAACAACTTTAAATGTCAATGTGACAGTTGTCAATATTTCATTGTTGATGGTCAACTTTACAATTGGGAGAGATATTAGGTTTTTTTTTAATTTTTGTTGTAGTAGGCATCGGTAAATATTGCTTTCTAGTTTAAGGCAGTTCTACCGATACCACAAGAATCAAATAAGTGCTTAAGGTAATTTGACTACCTATACTATTGCCTATACTTGGCAACTCTGCGTAAAAGCAATAGAAATCATACGCAAAAATCTACTGCACAAGCATCTTCAAACAAGTTATCGGTATTAAATTGTTATGTTTATTTACTAATAAAATCTTTAAACCACCCTTATTATATCAGCAAAAAAATATTTCATTAAAAAGGCAAAACAGTCACTGAAAAAAAAATAAAACAAATTTGTAAAACAAGGTCGAGTATATATAATATACATAAATTTAAGAATAAACATGAAAAGTTTCTGTCACCTAACCTGTCAAAATAACGTAACTATTAATATATCGGATTTACATTGTTTACTTAATCGGATTTAAATTAACCAAAATGTTCGGAATTGTCTTTTCTTCCGTTGATACAACTTTCATTGAAATCTAAACATCAGTTTTTTTTAAGTAAAATAAATTTTGCGATTTTCCATAAGCATCAATGATAAAAGCAATTATTTTTCAATATTTATAACTTTTTTCAGTTCCCTGTAGACCTTTAAAAATTTAACTGGTTGATATTCTTATTATAAAGTACCAGTATGCTAAGTTTCATAATTTTCTGAACATTAATTCTTACACTGGTCGTACTACCTTAAAACTAATTAGAATAAGGCTGAAAAATGTATAATAATTATAAAGAAGTGGAAATAATGTAAACTGATATTTTTTGTCTAATGAAAATTCTGAGGCAGCCAGTGAATTATATCTGAGCAGAATTCCCAAACGTCGTCATCCATATAAAAGGAAATTAAAAGTTTAAAAATGATATCTTATATTATGAAAGTTATAGAAAGCCAGAACCAAAAAAATATGCCATTGATGAAGACAATGAAATGCAAAAACTTATACATATAATGGGGAGACCACCTAACACTTCCCATCGATAAGTAGCTCATGTTACAGGTGTTGAAAAAAAACTTTTAAAAACGCCAAAAAAACACAAATTTAAACCGTACCAAATTCCAAAAGCTTATTAACTTCGAAATGGGGATCACCAGAGAAAAGTAACATTTTGTGAATGGTATGTGGGAAAGTGCGAATTGGACTATATTATGAACATAATTGGGACAGATGAAAGCCAAATAGACACATCGAGGGTTTATACCAGGTATCATTCATATTATTGGGACACAAAAAATTTCCATGTAACAGTTTCCATAAATAGACAAGGACGGGTGGGTTTCAATAATTGGGACGGAATTTTTCAGGGCAGATTTTCTGGGTCCCCATTTGTACGATTTAGAATCATGTTATAATGCTTTCTTTGTGGAAAGTTTGCCACTAACACAAGGCCGCAACATCTATTATATTGTTAATAATTATCAACAAAATAGCGGTCCTTGATTTTCAAAACAACTGGATTGGTACTAGTGGACATATACAATGGCCTGTTAGGTCCTGCGATTTGATGCTCTTAAATTTTTATTATGGGGAAGATTAAGAAATTTTATTGTTAAGGGTTAGTAAATTAAAACTTAACTTTTGTCATTTTGTAAAAGCTAAATTTTATATACGTTACTTGGGCACCTATAAAAGATATTTCCCCAGTCGGCAGACAGTCTTGATGGTTCCAACTCCTTGGCAGACAAACATTTTGCGGTGGCCCCATGGTCCAAGGAAGTCCAATATTTCTGTTATATAACAAGATATGACAAAAGGTCCCATATAAGAGTTGTAGTTGAAATGGGCATGTCATACCTTGTTAAAAACCAGAAATATTGGATTTCCTCGGACCATTGGGCCATCCCAAAATGTTTGTCTGCCAAGGGGTTGGAACTATTAAAACTATTTGGCGACTAAGGAAATATCTTCTAATAGGTACCCAAGTAACATAATATATAAAATTCAGCTTTTACAAAATGACAAAAGTTAACTTTAATTTATTAACCTTTGGTACCTGGTACTTGACAAAGCCACTATGAGTTAAACTTCATAGTCTTCTATCATTTCTACCCATGTTGGGAGCATGCACTGACAAACTTACAGCTTTTACAAAATACCGAAGGTTTGCCGCTCACGAGCTCTTGGACTATGACTTTAAATCATGAGCATAACGTTTGTTAATATAAATTGATTTTATATGGACTCTTTGTTTGACCTCCGGACAGTGCGGACGTGCGTAGAGTACTACAAAGTTCTTCCCGGAGTGGCGGTTAGAGATGCCGTACGGACGTTTTTACCTTTGGGGATCAAGGAAAGATTCACGCTAAATTGACGGCATCTTTCTTCTGGATCTAAGCGCTGTGTACGAAGATTCCTATAAGCTGATGGTATCCTGTTTGGTGGTAAACACGGGGCATTTCTCAAATAGCGAGAAATAGATGGGCATGCCATGGGAACTGTCAATAGTGAAAGAGAAGGTTATACGTAACACCAGTAGTAGGTCTTGGTTTGACTGCCGACAATTTATGCATTGCATCGATTATAGAATTATTTTTGTTTTTTCTTTTGGAATTTCTGGGAGCTACAAGCTCGATTATCCAGATTTTCCGCCGACGAAGCCCTGGAAAGCATAGTCCGGAAGGGGGAGAGTGGTGGATTGGACCTGAAGGGACCAAAACCAAGAAAAAAATAGAATAGAATAGAATAAATTAATTTTATATTATAATATGCTTAGATATAGATATAATATTTTTAGTAAAATTAACTATTATTTTAGGTCCGATTTTAATAATAATACATGGTAAACTACAACAAAAATAAAAAACCATATATTGTTAAAAATAGAAAAAAACAAAATAATTTAGCCATCATAGCCGACTATGATTTTTAATAAAAAAAAATATTTTATTTTTTGCAGCGAAACAAAAGATAAAGATATTATAAGTCCTTAAAAAGAAACTAAGAATGTTTAAACATATTTATGAAATTTTTAAAGATAACAAACTCATTAAATATTTTTAAAATGCAGGGGCACAATTTAAGGGGAGGCTTATTCTCCCAAAACGGCAATTAGCCCCTTTAACCTATTGAGAAATTAAAACATAATAATGTTTTTAGCCAATTTATTCTGCAAACTGGGGCTTAAGCTCCCAAAACCACTGGCTATTTGAGCCACTGTCAAAATGGCCAAAAAATGAGAGAGAGAGAGATATTTTGAATGTTAATAAAGATTGTTAAGTGCTTTTCGCTATTTACTATTGCTCAAAAAATATTTTTCTGTCTCTTTGAGAAATACAAGTTTCCTGTTAAAAAAGTCGAAATCGCACCTCTCTTATACTATTTTGTGTGACTGTATAAATTTTAAAAAATTCAATTTTTTAGATTATCGAATTCATAATTATTATAAATTCTTGATAGCTTTTATTAAATTTATTCGCAAATTGATAATAAATTTTAAATTTATTGACACATAAACCAAAACAAACAATGGGAATATGTATGCTAATATGATCTTTTGACTAAGTTAATGATGCATTTAGTCTTATATTGCATAAAGTCATGTTAAAATAGTTATTTTTGTACCAAGGGCGTAAAATAGCACTTTTACGCCCGCGGCTAAAGTTGTTGCCCGAGCTCTGCAAAGACAACAATCAGCTGTGGGCGTAAAAGTGCTTTACGTCAGAGGTGCAAACAATATTTTTTGAACGACTGAAATTATTATACAAGCACTCTCTGTAGTTAGAAGAAAATTTGACAACTTTTAATGTTTTAAATGGAAATCACCATTGTTTTACCAAAAAAAAAAATGTGCTATTATTTAATTTTATTATTGTTTTATAAATTTATAAATGCGGGCGTTTTTGATACTTTTTTGCCCTAGGGCGAAAAAGTGTAATTTTGCGCCTTCAAATGCGTACAAAAAAGTACTTTTTAACACTTTATTTTGTGTACTTGAATGAAGTACTTATAATAAGAAAAAAAACATTTTGGTTGGTAACGGTTGTAGAATAATATGTGTTTCAAGTATTTTATAAGTAACGATACGTTTTCAGTTGCACGAGAGGATCACATCCAATGCGTGTAAAACATCAAACAAAACGAATTTATTGTGATTGGATTTCCATGGTTTCTTGCCAAAACAGGGTTTCTAATTTAATTGTGTGTGCATCCTTTGATGTCCACTGGCTGCAGAAACCTTTCGACCGGTAAGACCTGGAAAATTCGTATAAAAAGGGTCTACAAAGCGATTTTTGAAGTATTTACAGAAATAGTTACCTTTACAAAATTTAGACAAGTAAAAGGAGTTTTCCTCAATATTTCTGTGATATTTACTAAAAAAAGTAATAGACTCAGTGGCGACGCAAGCTTGTTGGTTTTGGAGTGGCCAAGGAGTTGCCGACAATTATCAGGGGGGAAGGATTTGTGATAAATGAAAATCTCTCTTTATGTTTTCTTTAATAACCCTACTTCTTATATTCAACCTGTCAGGGAAGGGCACATATTTTAGGGTGGCGTACATCACTTAGCGTTGCCACTGAATGGACTTAAATGTTTAATTATTTTTTCCGTGGTCCATATTATTGCGATTTCTTAGAAAAAAACGCAGTATAAAGTCCCTTAAAATAAAAATTGGACCTATTTGGGTAAATTTTACAAAAAGCATAAATTTTAAGGATTCTCGATCCCAAAACTGACAAAAAAATCATACTAAAAGGAGCTACCAACAAATTTGTTACTTAAAGAAACGTTTAAAACTAAAAAAAATTAATTCGATTGTAATAATTTTATTATTTTGACCAAATTTGACATAAAAACTATTTGTGTGTTACCAATTATATTTAAAAGACGTAATAAATAAGTTTATATTGTTTTATTGATTTAATTAAATTAAATTATGTAAGTTTTAAAGCGGCTGTTAGAGATCCAAGAGCACTTTTACCTAATAACAATAATTGTTAGATATTTATTTTAATGTTTTATCCTGTTTACTGTTTTATAATTTATTAATTTGATTTATTCTCTCACATTTTGTTTATACATGTAGAAAGATTGTTTTCTTTGTATTATTTAAACTTGTTCTGCAATGTACATTGACTGACTAAATTTAATAAATTAATTATAAAAAAAAACGCCTAAAAACAATAAAGAAATAAAACCAAATTTACCATAGAACTGTATTTAAAGACCATTTTGTTTTGTATTTAAAATGATATAATAAAACCAATACATGAGCTATTTTACTTTGAAAAACACAAGCAAAAAGAATTGATCAAAAATACTCCTTCCTGCTAATCCAAATACAAATTACATGAGTAGCTCTTTTAATCATATTAATATGCATTTTTAGCAAGTTTAAAAATGCATAAACTTCTTGATTGGAAAGAAGCAAAATATTGGTGGTTAGTAAAATAATCATTTGTTTTAAAATAATGCGAATACTAAAGACAAATATTAAATAGAAAACCATTTTTTCATTTAGAAATAATTTTGTGTATTTTTTACACAATTAATCGGCCAAATTCTTTAATTTTATTTAAAAAAAAGTATATTAAACAAGTTAAGATCATAATGTTAGGTATTTTTAATGGTAACCACTACTCTTAGTTGTGATTTTATTTTTAGTTGACTAGAATTACAATAAGGGTTTATATTAATTATAGCATATAATTTTTAAAACAAAAATGAGTTAGTTTTTATTAATGTTTTATTAATAATAATTTATTACTTGTCCCTAGAATTAAACTTTATAGAAATAAATGGAAATGCATTCCTAATGTCGTAATAATATATGAAAAAAGATCTTTCCTTTTTGACAGTTAAGAGGAACATAGCCACTTTGATAAGTCCTGTAAGGCAGGCGAAACTAGTCAGTGGAGAGGGTCCAGATGAATGACACAAAAGCAGGAATTTTTTATCCTAAATGTCAAAAAGGAAATTTTTCTTTTTTATATATTATTCCGACAGTGGAAATTTATTTCCATTTATTTCCATATTTTACTTGGCGATTCCCGGTTAAAACTTGGTGCCGATCCCTAAATAATTATTTTTAGTATGGTTTCAACGGTAAGATTTATATCTTACCGTTGAACAATGACATTGTTCTTATAAGACTCTTGCTTTTCGTGTTCACCATGGACCCGGTACAGCCACTTTGTCCAGTCCTGTGAGGCAGGCGAAACTAGTCAGTGGAGGGGTCCAGGTGTTTTTCTTAACTGTAAAAAGATTTTTTTGTAAACTTTTTTCATTTAATTTTTATTAGGGACAAAATATTTAAATTTTCATAGAAAAATACATTTAGTCACTATAAAATGTATTTCATAGAAATAGCCTTTACTTGTCAATTGGTAAACATGCTGATGTTATTATTTAAGAGGAATTTATTGAAATGATATTTTTATTAAAAAAAACATTCTAAATTTGATTTTGACAGGTAAAAGGAGTAATCCTTAATATTTCTGTGATATTTAGTAAAAAAGTAATGGACTCAGTGGCGACGCAAGCTTGTTGGTTTTGGATTGGATTTCTAATAAATGAAAATCGTGAGAACCAAAAAAGAAACAGGTCATCATGTTACATCTACACGAGGCATTTTGTTTACGTCCCACATTTGACAATAAAAAAAACGTCTACAAGACACACCCTCACTTTAAATTAACTACCTCTCTTTATGTTTTCTTTAGTAACCCTACTTCTTACATTAAACCTGTCAGGAAAGGGCAAATATTTTAGGGTTCGGATAAATAACACGAAAGGCAGAAATTTTTTCTCCTAACTGTCGAAAAGATCTTTTTCGTAATTTTTTTATTTAACTTTTATTAAGGACAATATATTTAAATTTTCCTTGAAAAAATAACTTACTATAAAATGTGTTCCATAGTAATAGCTTTTACTTGTCAATTGGTAAACATGCTGATGCCAATATAAGAGAAATTTATTAAAATGGTATTTTTATTAAAAACATTTTAAATTTGATATTATAAACAAAATAGTCAATTTTATTATTTTTTTTTGTATTAGTAAAGAATCATTTATACAAATATAAAATAAAGACATAGATAATATTAGGTCTGTCGTCTTCGTGGAAAAGCATCTAACAAAGATTGTGTAGCCAGAAAGGGCGGGTAAGGACTTAACTTCCCTTACACGAACATGACTGATAATAGCTTTACTTCAAGGGACGGTGAACTCGCTTAAATGCTTAATTTGTATCTAAAAGACGACTTAACCAAAATGTTAAATCTCCAGTAATTATAATGGACATACAGGGTTCCCCAATTGTCCGAGAAAGTCCGATATTTCTGTTGTTTAAAGAGATATGACAAAACGTTTTATGGAAAATTTGTAGTGTTTTTAAACGTGCATGTCCTAAAAATATATTAATGTATACAGTGTGTCCCAAAAAAGTTATGGCTAACAAGTTAGTTTTTTTGAATTGTAACTCCTACTTTTGTTTGCATAGTCGGATTCAGTATAAAATTTTGTACGGTATTTTATTTTAGTACTCGTGGCGATGTTGCCACGCTATCTATAATTTACTGAAACTTTTGTAAAAATCATTTCACCCGAAAATTAGGTAAAAACGGGATCAAATGGGTTATTAATAATACTTAGCTACTAAAAACCACAAAATAAATCTCTGTTAGAAAATTCACTAGATCTTATAAAGGGCATCTCTTATGGCATGGCCAATATCTCAATATCTAAAATGTTAAATCTCATTTTTTATTAAATGGAACACTCTGTATATTAGGCCATTATTTGATTTTAGGAATAAAAATGAGTCTTTTCAGCGGCTTCTATACCAAAAATGTAAAGTTATTTTAGATATTTATGGTTTATGAAAAATTCATTACAAGGTATTTTTGGATAAAAAAGAACTTTGGTATTTTAAATGGAATGGTATGTTTGTCAATTTTTCTAAAATTTCATCATTTCCCTATAAAAAAGTGTAATATAGGCTATGATTCTTATAAGAATTGAAGCATTTATTGACCTTCTAAAAATTCACTCCATGGAATTTATATTATTTAATAACAAAAATTTGCTACATTTAACGTTACAAAAATACGGCCACAACGATATTGGATAATTTTTTGCAGGTCGATAAATGCGTTCTTTTTGAAAATAACCATAGCTTTTGTTACATATTTTAGGGGAATAATGAAATTTTAAGAATATTGACAATTTTACTGGGTGTTTCATTAAAAATGACAAAGTTTTTTATCAAAAAATTACTTTCTTTTGTCATGAATTATTTAAAAATCTTAAATATATTAAAAACTTTAAATTTTTGGTATAGAAATCGTTAAAAAGACTTGCCTTATTTTTATTCCTAAAATATAAAAATGACGCAATGGAATACAGGGTGTTCCATTTAAAAAAAAATAAGATTCAGCGTTTTAAATGTAGATGAAAATTGGTCATGCTATAATGTATGAGAGCTAGTGAATTTTTAAAAGAATCTTTTCTGCTGTCCTTAGTGTTTTAAAACATCTAGCTAAGAATTATTAATAACCAATTTATTTCCTGTTTTACGAAAGTTTCAACAAATTATAAATAGCGTGGCAACATCGCCACAATTAAAAAATAAAATAGCGTACTATACGCAAAATCAGATTCTGTAAAACAAAAATGGGGGTAACAATTTAAAAAATCTAGCTTTTAAACCATTCTTTTAGACACTTTGTATACATTAAACTATTTTTGAGACATGCACGTTTGAAAACACTACACTTTTTATAAAACATTTTTTGTCATATACCTTTAAACAACAGAAATTCTGGACTTTCTCAGACAAGTGGGCAACACTGTATAGTTTAAATTAGTATTTATTTTATCAACATCTTGGTTAAGCTAAAATGTTTATTAAATGTATTTATTAATTATAAAATAAAATATTTTATGTATCGGCGGTCAAGTTATAAATTTGCAACTACATTACATATTTTTAATTTAAATTTTTTAACGCCATTTATATTTTTTTACCCACTTTTAAATATAACCAAGAAGGATAGAAAAATATGTCTTGTATAAAAGTTTAATATTTTTTCTATCAATTATCTTTATAGAATAAAAAAACAATGAAAATTTAAAACTTTTAAAAATAAAGAGGTAAACTTTTTAAAATGGAACACCCTGTATAATATATCACCATTAAAAAGGACTTTTAAGGTGCTTTACAAAAATATTACATTTAATATATCTATCTTTAATAGTTTTCGGAATATGACCACTTAAATCTGAAAAACAGTGGATATACAGGATAAGGTAAATAAGATTAGACATAGGCAATGTGAGGAAAAGAGACAATCTAACTAAATTCCGGCATGTAAACATGCGTGACTAATACTGCTTGTGTTGTTATTCTATTACTCGCCGATGAACCAGAACTGCTTGCTCAAGCAGTATAGTTAGTTTATTTTTTTATAATAAAAAAATAAAAAAGTATGAAAATTTTATAAAGAACATTTTTTTTTCTATTCTTTTTGGTTATAGTTAAAAGTAAGGGGCAAAATATAAAGCAAAACTCTGTACTAAAGAAATGAAAACAACAATTTGTTTGCTTAATTCTGTAGTTTTCAAATCAGTATGATTTTAAAAATCCTTAAACTAAACACTACTACAATAATTATTATTATTAATAAAGTCAATCAAAAAAAAATTGTTTACTGATTTGTTTGCATGAAATAATAAATTAAAGGGGCATTTTAGAAAAAAATTGCTAAAAAATTAGCTTTTTTCGGTCTTCTAAATAAATAAAAGCCCTTAAATTTAATAACATTATTTTACAGAACAGAACAAGTTTCAACGACAATATTTTGTTTGTTTTAAAATATCTCTTCAAATAAACTAAAAAAAATAAAAACTATTTTCCAAAATTTCGTTACATTTTAAGCATAAAAATGCTTAACTTTGCCACAATTTGACCAACACTGTATCTCTTACCATTCCCGAGATCCTAATGGTGTCCCTTAACCAATCCTTTATAAAACAAAAAGATTAAAATGAACCAAGTCAGTCATTCATGTAAAAAAGGCAAGCAAGATTTCTCTTATCTCTGGAACGGACATATAACGGCCAAACTTCCTTTACACCGACAGCACTGTCTGGAAATGTAATATTTCTAGGAGCACTATTGAAAACGTTGACCCGTTAAAAGCTAAAATATAGAAATGTCTGTGGTAAATACGGTTTTTGTGTTGAATGCTTTAAAGGATGAAAACCTTGCTCTAATGTTCATTGGTTTAAATATGGCTCTCTTGACTTTGTGTAAATTTTAAAAGTCTAAGTAAAAAATTTAGAGGTAAAAAAGCTTTAAGTTAAGAACTTTTTGTACAAATAAAATAAAACAGGTAAGGCGCGGCGGCTTGTTAATAAATCGGCAATAAGGTTAAAACAAAAAGACATTACAATGCCTAAAACTAGTTTTAAATAGGAATTGGTAATTTTATGTTGTTTTAAATGCAATTTTAATACAATCATATAGCTTTTTAAATTAAAAAAGACTAGACAAATATTTTTCTGGGGTGACATTAACAACATTAACATTATTTCAGTCTGAATCAAAATTTTATAATCTGGATATTGACTATTTCTCTAGAGTGTTTTACACTAACAAAATGTCATATCAACCTCTTGTCTATCACTGACAATACTCCTACCCCCTAAAATTTAGTTTGGTTATAGCAAAGACAATAATTATAGTTAGTGAAACTATAATGGTCTTTGGTAATAGTAAAAATAGGTAGAAACTATTGTTGATTTATATGCATAATTTTCGTAAAATAGTTTTGGTTCAGTATAATTAGAGATTTCTATAGGTAAAATAGATGTTTTCTTGTTTTTTTCAAGTTTATTGCTTTTTGGTTATTCTGTTCATGACATTTTTTGTAAGTGTTATTCATGAAATTGCCAAGCAACAAACTTTCACACAATTAAAATATTTGGCCAGCAAGTAAAAACTATGGTTACAGACTTTTTAAAATAATAAAATCCATTTTTATAGTGGTAACTAGGGATACTGACTTTTTAAACGTCAGTAACTATAGTTAGTGACTTTTTAACCCTTTACTAACTTTTAAAACCAATGTGATACATTTTTCATCAGGTGATTTTTTCAATTTGAAGTGCCCAAAGTATAGGACGTATGTAAAACAAAGCCTGTTGCAGAAAGTAATGGTCAAGATATTGGGAAAAAATATATTGAAGAAACCACCAGAAATTATTTAAGTTCCTAACTATACCCCTAGGAGACGTACCAGCTATAGTATTGTATAAAGTAGATTTTTCTTAAAAATTACCCAGTATAAGTTAGCAAAAAAATAGTACCGCAGTATTTTTAATGTACCTTTTGATTAATTACCTTTCTTTTTATGGCATAAAATAAGGAATGTGGGTTAAAATGTCCATAATTTTAATTTGTTTTAGAGAATTTAAAAAACTGTTTCTCGTTTTAGAAAAGAAACTTTGCCTATTAAAAAAAGTCAACCCTTATCATATCGTCTTTTGTTCCACCCGCTAGAAGGCGCTGTTCGACTTAAGGGTTTTTCAAAATTTTCTTTGATCTTTTTAATGTTTTGCTGTAGGTGATTTATTAACGAAAACTAAATTAAATTTGAAACTAAAGAAATTTAAACCGCATGATGATTTCTTTATTTGTTCAAAATTCAAAATATTAATTCAAAATTTGTAAAAACAATGTTTTTACTTATAACATCAACAAAAAAAATTGTAATAAGTAGTTTACCTGTATTGTTTGTAGTGTTACACCAATAGATAAGTATTTATATAATATTTCATTCCAAACAAACATGTCCAAAAGAAAACCAAAACAATATTAAAAATATACATGTCCAAAAGAAAACACCAAAACAATATTAAAAATATACCTATAGCCATCTAAGAAAAAAAATTACAACAAACCTTATACCTACACTTTTAATATGATATACATACCACGCTAATAAATTCTAGTAAGTAGGTGTTATTAATTACCGATTTCTTCCTCTTAATTAAAGTAAAATTAACCTTCAACGGCCCTTTCTTTCTGTGACGTCTGAAAAATCCCCATTGTAATAATACAAGGGATTTTCAGCAGTTTTTGTACGATTATATAATAATAGAATGTAGGTTTAAGGCTTTTTGCATTGTTTATTTTATTTTCATAAAAAATTTCAAAGTCATCCCTCTTCTGACTCTTCACATAAATAACATATAACTTAACACCCATATCCATTTTAGATTTGTCTCAACTTGGCATCAGTTCTAAAAACAAGAACACAAAGCGTTATTTTTATTACAATTTTTCTTCTGTTTTCCACGCTCTGTAGTCTTGTATTGGTTTTCAAATTTTTGTGGGAACGCTTAATCATCGAATTCCATATTTTATTTTGATAGCTCTGCCCTAGTTCCTTCACAACCTTAAAAAGAAAATATATGTTCTGAAATAAAATTCTTTGTTTGGATAGGTCAAATATAGCGTTATGTGTTGTATATAAAAGTTAACAATGATAACAATGAAACATTATTTCCTCTTTTAAACACTGTATTACTTAAATACCCTGAGTTTGACATAAGCAAGCAAAAGCTTTAAAATATTTAAAATTTATAGAAACAAAATTTATAGAAACAAAATTTATAGAAACAAAATTTCTCTTACCTTGCTTAAGACACCCACGACACGTAAGTATTTAGGCTTTTAGCCATAGTGGATTGTCTAAAGAAAAAAAAACATTTTATTTGGTTGGGGGAGGGGTTGAGTACCCAAAAACAAAATAAACATTAAAAATTTTTGTAGAGAGAAAAAAACGGTCCTTTCTTCTAAAAACCAATATACTCATTACTACCTACTATTACACTTATCCCTTATATACGCTCATGTCCCTCACATATGTATACCTACCCAAAACAAAATAAAAAAAAACGAAATATTTTTGTTAACTTAATTTAATGAGTTTATTAAAATTTTACAACAAAGCAATTCTAATGTCCATTTTTACAATTGCGATTAGTTTAGGATCAGTTGAACTCAACTGGTGGTTGAACTTTTCCATTTAAAATATATTGCTGTTACTTATGTCACTTACTTGACAGCAATATATTTTAAATGGGCAGGTTCAACCACCAATAGAGTTCAACTGATCCTAATCTGAACTTGCAACCGTAAAACTGCGCATAAATATCTTTTCTTTATAACAACTTTTGATATTATCAAAAATACAGCTACTTTACTCTTGACAAAAAATAGCATTTCTTGCTAAACCTCGTAGATGACTAATACAATTCAGTATTTGATGGTTTCCATTAAGGTTTTGGACCATGCAAAACTTTTTAAAATATACTGTATCAACTTAATTGAATGATATATCGGCCAGTAAAGCAACAACTAAGCAAGAACAAATAGTCATCCTATCCTAAATGTTTACATGCCGGCATTCGCATTAGACCGTCTTCTTTCCACACATTGTCTGTTTACGATTCTGTTTGGCTGAACGTATATACCTTTTATTCGTAAAATCAATAATAAAAAAAATTCTAATTTTTTTTTTTATCTTTGGACAAACCACGAAGGTTAAAAGCCTAAATACTAACGTATCGTGGGTGTCTTAAGCGAGGTAAGAGGAAGTTTGTTGACACGGGACTTAAATACTTGAAGATTTGGGGGAAGGAAAGACCTCCGCGGGCAGCAGGTTCCACAACCTAGAAACTCTAGGGATAAAAGAACGAACAAAGTGGGAAGTTCGGGGCCTGTCCAGTTGGACCGTATAGGGATGCATACGCGCGGAACCACGAGTTTCTCTGTTGGAAACCGTAAGTGGAGGAACTATACTGGACAATTCTTCAGAGCAGAAGCCATGGAAGTACCTATAAAAAAGCGATAAATCCCCACAGCCCGACGATGTGCAAGAGAGGGGTTCTGTAAGTGAAGGATCATTAATGAGACGAAAAGCTCTTCTTTGAATAGAATCAAGAATGCTTAGGGTTGCGGGGGACGCCATGCCCCAAATATGAGAACAATATTCCAAGGGAGGTCGGATTTGAGACACATATAAAGTGTATAAATTAGAAGGGAAAAATACTTTCTGGCTCGAAAGAGAAATCCAAGCTTTTTGAAGCTGACGTGGCTATAGATACAATGTGTTTATGCCAGTTAAGGTTACTTTCAAATGTGACGCCCACAAGATTAAAGGTGTCTTTGCTCTGTAAAACTTGGCCGCTCATAAGTAGAGGATGAGTATTTGATGACTCTTTTTGCGACAAGGAACATGATTGTGTTTTGGATGCATTAAAATGGACGACATATGACGCTTACTTGCGTAGACACTCTGTATTGGTGCGCCATGTTTTACCTACATTGAAAACACCACTTTAAGTAAGCGTAAAAAATAATTTTTTCACGACCACACACGAAAATGATATAAAACGCACTCCTTAATCATTTAGGAAACGAATAATATCACACGCGTGTTGAAATCTACTTTACAACACTAGTGCTGAAAAGTAGTATAATGACAGGTGCTTAAATTCCGTGAAAAAAAATATGTTAACAGTATTTTTTTAACAAAATTAAAGTCTTAACTTACCAATGCTAACAAATATTATTTTTTTACAAACTAAATTAATATTATAGTAATTTATATTTGAGGGTATCCTAAAATTGAAACGTATTTTAAAATTTAGATAAATATAAAATATACTAAACGCATTTATCAATTTTAGGCGTTTAACCAATTATAACCGCGGTAACAATTGGTGACAACTTTGACGTATAATACATGGTTTAAACGTCAACAAAACCGATTGCTAAATACCGTTTTAGAATTGGTTCTTCACCTTAAATTGATGCTTATTGGCTATAAAATACTACTTCTATTTACAAGGTATTTTATAAATGACATCGTTCAAGATAACTTTTAATGTTGCAACGTCGATTTCAGCAAATCCACTACTGTTTTTCATCCCTTTGAAAGTGAGGTTTTATGTCACATAACCGCACATATTTATATTTATTATTATTTATTATTCAAAAATGTATATTTATTTAGTGTTTGTGTCCAGTGATAAGGTGTTTTCATGTAATTTTACCATAAAACGCTTAATTAAAGACATAACAGTGCATTTAAATCTGTAAGGAAGCCCGCCCAGCACCCCTAGTCACTCCCCGGTCCCGCAAGTTTGTTAAGTTATAATTAATTAAAAACGGGATATTTTGCATCAGCGCCACTGGTGGTTTATTTGAAAAAGGGTCTTAAACCAGTAAAAACTATTTGTTAAAAAAATCATAAAAACGGCAAAACCCGTTTTCGGCACCAAAAATAATTTAAGATTAATAATAAATACTTTTTGGTCGTGGGAAAAATATTGTATATGACTCGTCTCAAAAGTGATTTTTACACTCGTTTGAAATATATCACTTTCAACATTTGTTATGTAATATACTATTATTTTCTAAAAACAAATCTACCCTAGCCGATCTATTTTTGCCGGTACGAAACAAAAACTTTCTATTCAAAGCAAAGTTTGCGAAATCCCAATGATGTTGATAACTCCTTTTTTCAAATGAAACGAGGATTGCTTCTTAGCATATTCTAAAAATTAAGAAAATAATTTTTTCATTACAAAAAAGAAAGAAGTTTGTCACTTCAGAATAAAAGCGTGGGGTGCATTTTACTATTTTTCATAACTTTTCCTCATAGATATTTGGGCAAACAGAATAATTATAACATTTGTCATATTAAGCACCCCACGCTTTATTCTGAAGTGACAAACTCTTTGTAATGAAAAATTATTTTCTAATTTTAGTTCGGCTGCAGCTATAAAAGCGTGTTTTTTTAGTTTTTTAAACTATTATTTATTTTTCATTTTTTTAGTTCCGGTTATATTTTTTATTATGGGATCCTTGAAGTAATGGTGCAACTAACTCACTATATTTTTATTGTTCATAAGAATTGAGACACCCATGGTGCAACTAACCAAATTGTGTAAAATCCAAAAAATTTCTTCTTCATTTAATATGCAAAGTTTGAAATGTTGCCAACAGATGGCATCCTAGGTGTTGTTTTTATAATATAATGGAATTTTTTTTCCTTAGGCGATTCAAAAAGAGATAACGGGATACTGTTTTTAAATTAATATTGCATCTTCATCGGTCCTTGACACGTGTGCAAAGTTTCAAAGAAATCGAATAGCTGGAAGTTGGTTAAAATTAGGCTCAAAGGAATTCCGTTACAAGATAGATAGATAGATAGATAGATAGATAGGATAGTTACAACCCAAGTTAATAAAAAAGAGGTTTGGCGAGTTGAATCTAACGGATTGCGTTTTAATGTATTAGACACTAATAGATAGAGAGACGACAGAGAACGACTGCATAGGTAACCGCCCACCGATAGCGACGCCGCGCCGATTCCTCGTACTGCTCGGGTCCGCTCGATGTGAATGTAAATTTCGGCTGCCCCGCAGTGCAATTTAGCAAGCGCTTGGAGATGGGTAGGTCAAATAAAGTATTGGAATTTCACGCGCTCACGACAGATAAAAATTTATGTTGTTTTTAACGTGCCCATAATAGCAGTCAAAAAAACAACTTTAATATGCTCAAATCTTAAAAACCTTTGGTGAAAAGAAAATACAATATTCTAAAATAAAATGAAAAATAACTCTTAAACAAAAAATAATTCTAATTAAATGGATTATTTAATAAGGTGTTCAAATACACCTCCTTGTTGGAGCTTCACAGTATCCCAACCTGTCGTAAAATTCTCTACGTACATTTGCTAACATTTCAGGTGTAATGGACCTAGAAATATTAATAATTCTAAGCCGCAATTCGTCCAAATTAACGGGTCTTTCATGTCGGTGTTGGTAGAGAATTTCTTTCAAATAACCCCATAAGAAGTAGTCGCAAGGCGTCAGATCTGGAGATCGCTTGGAGGCCATGGTATGGTACCTCTTGTGGAAATAAGCCGTCCAGGAAAAGTGTTTGTTAAATAGTTCTGCACTTGTCTAGCGTTGTGAGCGGGACATCCGTCTTGTTGAAACCAAATTTCATTAAAATTAACATCCAAGTTTCGTACAGCGGGTATAATATTTTGTTGCAATAAAAGTAAATATCTCTCAGAGTTCAAGGTACCATCAATGAAAAAAGGACCTACAATGTGGTTGTCTAAAATACCAGCCCAAACATTTACCTTTTCCGGGTATTGAGTTCGTAATGGCACACTTAAATGTAGATTTTCCCGAGACCAATATCTCACGACTGAAGAATTATGTCGACCTAGAAGAGGAAAAGATGACTCGTCTGTAAATAAAATATTACTTGTGAAGTCGTCATTTTGATCAATTTTTCTCTTAGGGTTTCACAAAACTCCATGCGTTTTATTTGATCTTCTGGAAAAATCTCTTGAGTGTTTTTAATTTTGTAGGCTTTGTACTTATTTCTTTTCAAAATATCACGCACTGTACGGCTTGGAATATCAAGTTCTTCAGAAATTTGGGAGCTAGAACAAGGTTCACTTATTTCCACAAAAAGCACACACATTGACCTCATTTTCAATCCTAGCGTCAGGTGTTCGACGAGGTTCCTGATCGCCACTAGAACATTTGCACATCGATTTACATCCCGACTGCTCAAACTTGTGCCAGATATTGCTCGATTGTTTTAGCAGTAGGGATTCGCTCATCAGGATATGAGCACAGCACCCTTAACGACCTAATTAACATAAATTAAACATAAATTAAACAGGTGTGCATTAAGCGGCCCCAGATAAAGGGTTTCTTTTATGTCCTTGAGCAGCAGGTGTTTTTTGATTGGCTTTTTAAAAGTATGGGATATAGAAAATGAAAACATCTTTTATCTTTTGTTTACACAATAGAGGGATTTTAGGCGGGCCCAGATAAATGATTTCTTTTATGTCCATGAGAAAAGCCACAGGTGTTTTTTGACCATTCAGTGTTAACCTTGAATTGTGCTTTCAGGGTGTACCGTTTTTTGATGCACCTGTGGCGTGGGTTATTATGTGTTTTAATAACCCAAAGAATTTAAATTTATTGCATCCTTTGTTTATTCACACAAGCCCTCATTCTAAAGTTTTTCGTGAGATTATGTCTTTGATAAAAAAATATATTTGTAGATTTAATTTGGAAGCTATGGGTAGTTTTTTTTAATAGGGATTGTCCTAGACTATAAAAGTGTGGGTTTTTAAATGTGTTAGTATACATTAAATTTTAAGAAACAATTTTTTGTGGATTTAATCAGAAAGCAGCAGGTGTTCATTTAACCTTGAAAATGTGTTCATGAGTTTTTATAGCCCGCCTTATCCTTGACCATGTATTTATAAGGAGGCGATGTAGGGGGAGTCTTTACTTCTTCATATGTCACATTATTATTCGGACGTTTGAGCCAAGAGAGGTTATACATATTGTGTTAATTTCGTCAGTTAGTAAAAAGTGTTACTTTGAAAATGTCTCAGTACGTGTGTGAAAAGTGTCAAGTTACTTTTACTCGTTCATATTCTTTGACTCGACATATGATGCACTCCTGTCCATATCGATGTGTTGATACAAATATGGCTGGACCGAGTAAAAAAGGAAGATATCTGTATCGACATCTACACCATGCATGCAGTCCTGTGATTTGTGTGATGTGATGGTGCCGCAAAACCAGATAATGGCTCATCAAAGGACATTAGAACACCGTAATAAATCTCGTGTTCCTGTTTCACAAGGTGTGCAACGTGTTAAATGTGCATTTAAAAATCGCATTGAATCCTACCATATATCGAGCGACAATGATCATATCGACTACAAATCATTTTTTGACTCAATAAAAGGCCGAGTACTGGATGTTATTAATAATGCTTTACAGATACACCAATCTATAAAAATAAATATGGTTGTTATTGCACGTTACCATCTACCATCACAGGACACCTATGACGACAAATCATTTAATACGTGTAATGAGGTCGTAACAGTGGCAAGTGACCTTAACGAAGTCTACAACTTATTTGTCGAGGCCATGAAAACACAGTCCACCGAGTTCCAGGAAAGAGATTCAGGTATGTAAAATTAAATGTGTTATATTTAAAGTAATTATTTATTATGGTGTTTCATTTAAAATTTTCGATTTTTTTTTCTTTGGGGTCACATGAAAATTTTTATTTTATTTTTTTTTTGGTTGAAATAGAAATGAGCCCTTAATTTTAATACTCAGCACTTCCTTTTTTTGTTTAATTTAAAATTATCTCATTTAAAAATCATGTATTTTTAATTATTTTTAAGCTATAGTGTTTATCACCATAATTTTTACAGAGTATTCGTGGTTTTAAATTTTTTTTTTTTTTTGTAGGATGGGCTTTGGAAAAAATTCTTTATCTTGAAGTAAACATTAATAAGTTTTCACCTATGGCTGGATCATCCTATGTCAAGTTGCCCAAATGTATTCAAAAGAAAAATGCAGTAGTCAACGTTTACAATCAAGACAATTGTTGTTTTGCATGGGCTATAACGTCAGCACTCTATCCTGCGGCGGCTGCGGTCTCGGGAATTGGTTCATACCCACATTATTCTACAGTGTTAAATTTAGCAGGTATGGATTTTCCAGTAAAATTAAGGGATATAACAAAGTTTGAGGAGTTAAATAATATTTCAGTAAATGTATATGGTTTGGAGTCTAAATTTGAAAACAATACCTTAACGTACGACGTTGTTGGTCCGTTAAGGTATGCTAAAACAAAACTTCAAACACATGTAAATTTACTTTTAATTACAAAAGATTGCGATGTTAAGGGCGATCCCAACCATATATGTGACAGAGTGTGTTCAACAAATCATTATTGTTGGATAAAAGATTTATCTAGATTGGTTTCATCACAAGTATCCAACCACCATGAAAAAAGCATTTCTGTGATGGTTGTTTGATTTATTTTTACAAAGCATCTGATTTATTACAACACCAATCAAATGATTGTAACCATATTGTTACTTTAACTCCATCAAATGAAACTAGAATAGACAAATTTGGCAAGGCTGTACCCGAAAACATTTTAAAATTTGAAAACATTGAAAAACAAATGCGAGTTCCCTTTGTGGTTTATGCTGATTTTGAATCAATTTTAAAACCAGTAGTGGCCCCACAGCCAGATCCACGAAAAGCTTTTACTATTAATGATTGTAAACATGAGCCATATTCTTTCGCATACTTCATAAAATGTTCCTTTAATGACTCCCTTTCAAAACTTGAGCTATATCGGGGTAATGATGCGGCCAAAGTTTTTGTTGATCGCCTATGAAATAGATCTGAGACATTTATATAACACATATTTAAAAAACATTGTGCCTATGACTCCTTTAACAGCTGAGGAAGAAAATATTTTTCAAAACGCTACAGTATGTAGTATTTGTGAAAAACCGTTTTTAAATTCAGATGTTAAAGTTAGAGATCACTGCCATATAACCGGTAAAATACGACCTGGGGCCGCACATTCCATCTGTAATTTAAATTATAAGGTACCCACTTTCACCCCAATAATTTTACACAATTTAGGGGGTATGACTGTCACATGTTTATCAAAGAATTGTGTAGGTATGGGGACAAAATTAGTGTTATAGCTCAAAGTAAAGAAAAGTATATATCATTTACGAAGAGTATTTATATGCATGATTATTTAGATGCTAAAACTGGTACAATAAAAAGAAATATTTAAAATTAAAGTTTTTAGATAGTTTTAAATTTTTATCTTCGTCTTTGGAAAATTTGGGAAAGGGTTTAAGCAATGATGAGTTTAGGGAAACACGAAAATTTTTTGCAAATGACGAACAGTTCCAACTGATGCGTCAAAAGGTGTTTTTCCCTATAGTTTTATTGATTCAATTGAAAAAATGAAACAAAAAAACCTTCCAACAAAAGATCAGTTTTTTGATACTTTGAATAAGGAACACATAAGCGATGAAAGCTATGAACGAGCAAAAAGAGTATGGCAATTGTTTCAATGCAATAATTTAGGTGATTACTCAGATTTATATTTAAAATCCGACGTATTGTTGCTGTGTGATATATTCGAGCAATTTCGCAATACGTGTTTAAAAGTCTATAAACTGGACGCAGCACATTATGTCAGCCTGCCTAGTTTGTCTCTCGATTGTATGTTGCGTTTCTGTTCGGTAGAGTTAGAACTTTTAACAGACATTGACATGCTCAATTTTTTCAAAAAGGAATTCGCGGTGGTATAAGTCAGTGTACGGAAAGGAAGCATATTGCCAATAATAAATATCTTCCAAACTACGACCCCACAAAACCGTCATCATTTATTACATATTTAGATGCAACAAATCTTTATGGCCATAGTATGTCTCAGGCATTACCATTTGCTGGTTTTAGATGGTTGTCTGAAAACGAAATTTTAAATTTAAATATTATGGCCGTAGAAGACGATAGCCCACAAGGATACGTTTTAGAAGTAGATGTACATTACCCACAAGAGTTACATGACGCGCATTCAGATCTACCATTTTTAGTAGAAAACATCGTCCCACCAATAGAAACAGCCAAAACTAAGAAATTAATCCCTAATTTAAACGATAAAAAACGGTATGTTGTCCACTACAGAACTTTAAAACAAGCAATAAACAATGGGTTAATGGTAATGCGAACATACAGAATTTTAACATTCCAACAATCAAAGTGGTTAAAGAAATATATTGATTTTAATACGGTTTTGCGGAATTCGGCAACAACAAAGTTTGGTAGAGATTTATTTAAATTATTTAATAATGCTGTTTTTGGAAAAACAATGGAAAATGTTGATAACCGCAAAGACATACGATTAATTACTGAATGGGACAATTCCATCGGTAAAACTGGAGCGCGAGCATTAATTGCTCGACCCAACTTTAATACTTGTTCCATTTTTACCGAAGACTTTGTTGCCATTCATATGTCTAAACTTAAAGTTGTGTATAATAAACCAATATACATAGGGTTTTCCATACTTGACATTTCAAAAACAGTCATGTATGATTTTTTTATAATTTTATTAAGCAAAAATTTGGTAATAATGCATCTTTACTTTACACTGACACGGATTCTCTTATTTTAAAAGTGTTCACCGATGACTTCTATAGCGTAATTTTGGAAAACCCTGAAAAATTCGATACATCAAACTTTCCACAACAAAACCCATATAATATAATTAAAAGCGAATCGGTGCCGGGTAAGATGAAAGACGAATTTTCGGGTGACCCAATTGTTAGTTTTTATGGCACCGGGGCTAAAGCTTATTATGTTAAGTCTTTAAACAGTGAATTAAAAAAGCTAAAGGCATTAAAAAGTCGGTTATCGAAAAGGAACTTCATATAGAAGACTATAGAAACATTGTTGAGCATGGCGGGTTAATTTTTCGAAAAATGAGAACTTTTCGTAGCGAATTACATGACGTTTATACAAAGCTAATAAATAAGGTAGCTTTGACTGATACAGATGATAAGCGTTATGTAATTCCTGAATCTACCAAAACTCTACCTTGGGGTCACGCAGACATACAATTTTATAAAACTGACCCCAATGAAAATATCAACAACTTACAAGTTGTATTAGAATCGTTTTTAACAGATGAGCAAAAATTACAAGCTCTATTAGGGGTGTTTGAAACGTTTCTTTCACAACAAAATGAAGACTGAAAAATCCATACCTAAAAACTTTTGTATTTTAAATTAATTTATTTTTTATTTAGAGTTAAACTTGTTATCCATTTGTTAAATTATATATTATTTATCTATGTATTTATTTAGTTCTTTACAGCACATTGTAAATAAATAAATAAAAAATTATTTGTAAAACTTTACGCTTTACCCATATACTCTGTACCATAAATATTTTTTATCAATGTGTATGTAAGAAAATAGTAGAATCTTTAAGTAGTTTTAAATTTAGTGATTTTTATGTATTGAAAATGCTATTTTTTCTTTACCCATATACTCTGTACCATAAATATTTTTTATCAATGTGTATGTAAGAAAATAGTAGAATCTTTAAGTAGTTTTAAATTTATAACACATTTAAAAAACCCACGCTTTTCATAGTCTAGGACAATCCCTAATATTTCTTCTTAAATTTTAATACATTTCAAAACACAAAGTAAAAAATAAAATATTTTAACCATACAAGTAAACAATGTTTTTTATTTCAAAATGTTAGGGTGTGTTTTAAATTTATTTATATAAAAAAAACCTAACTACAACAGTAATTTATAAAATTTTTGAGATAAGACCAGGAGGTCTTGAATTATTAGACTTACATACCTAAAAATCCGCAAGCAATAATTGCCAAAACAAGGCAGTAGCTTCAACTTAACTTTATCCACAAACATGATCATTTAAATTAAAAAAATGCCATTATTCCAACACAAAATTCAATTAACAAAAAAACAACTTTAATTTTACGCCATCTTTTGTTTTTTTTTTTGTCAACTGTACCTGTCTTGTCATTTTTTTGGCGATGTTGCCCGATTTGTAAGTTTAGTTCATATACTTGCGAAATGCGACTTATGATTTACCGCGGAAAGTGTTAATTCGCAAATCGCAGTTCGCTTAGGTATATGAACTAGGCGTTTTTAACATCTAAAAAAATACACTAGAGTATATTAAAAAGAATAATAAAAAAAGGGAATTTAAGATCTGTTTGTTATTCAGAAATAGTTTTCATTTTTGGAAATAACCCAATGGGTTTCGTCATTTTAACCTTACATCACGTTTTGAGTGTTATGCACCTGAACTACTCCGTTTTTCTTTCCCCCTTACCCCTCATGCGTCACCCCTCTTTTGGTTTTCGTGCTCAAAACATGTTTTTATGGTTAAGGATGGATTTTTAAAATTATTTGTTTGAAATGGAATTGGATATTAAAAGAGATTATTGTTTTAAAGCTAAGAAAGGTTAAAAACTAAATTTTAAAATTTATTAAAGTTATCTCTCTTTCCTTGTCTAGGGATGCGTTCCAGCAACTAACTTTTATAGTAGTTCAAGAGCTTCAAGCTCTGGAGCGTGATGCACAAAAATTTTCGCCACCGGAAAACCACTCTAACATTGTGTTTTGGTTGGTTCTGTAGCATAAATGGAATACGCTAAAAACTCAGTGATACAGCAAAACTAACCTCTAAATAATACATAATAAAAGAATCTCTGAAAGAATTTAAAAAATTTGGTGTTGCCTTGTAACAAAGCTATAAAATCAGACAAGCAATCAATAAAAAATAAAACACAGTAATATTTATGTTGTTATGAATAGGAGAGAAATTTTATTACAAAATGAAGACATTGATAGATATTAAAACCAGCTAAGTATACATATATACTATAAATTGTCTCCAAATTATTACAGCTTACACATTCTATCTATTTTAGAGCTAGAATGTTTCAATATTTAAAAAAGACTCTGATGGTGATGTAGAACTTTGCAGGTAGAAGATATATTATAATCAATCGAGAGACGCAATTTGCAACGGAACCAAAAATATATGAATAATACCGGTGGAAGCTAGGAAAAAATAAATATTATGCACCATTAACATGTACTACCACAAGGTAATATAAAAATCAGTTCTAAGCCTAAAATCTCTAGTTTTAAATGAGAATATAGCCAAAGAATGGGTTAATTTAGCACAAAAGTTCAATAAGCACCCAAAATTTACATGTATTACCCGATTCCATATTTGGGTTTTATTAAATATTAGAAAGTAGACTTTTCTGGGTTTTTACTCTGTGTAAATTCATGTAGAAGTCTAACAAAATAAAATTAAAAGAAGAGGTGCATGCGCCAAAATATATTATTTTTTGTGCATTGCGGTAGTAACTTATCCTATTTTTCTTTTTTTTTTTTTTGTTTGGGGAATTAAAAGACAAATTGATATATAAACTTCACATTTATTGGTTAATTTATTTTAATACATTGTTTATACATGTATATAGAGAGTTAAACATAAAAAATATCTTATACATTGTTTATATATGCATATAGAGAGTTAAACATAAAAAATATCTTAAAAATTTAATTACAATGGGTTATTTGTGACAGTACCATTTAAAATATTGTAAGAAACGAATGAATCATGTATAATTAATGCATTTACTTTAGTATCTCTAGGAAACTGGCTTTTGTTTGTTTGAAACTCTAACTTTACATCAACTGATGAACTCTTAATGCTTTCAGGTTGGCGGCTGCAGTCAATAACAAACACTGGATTGTCCAAATACTCTTTTAAGTCCATCATAGGATTAGAATCACGCCCATAATAACTATTTTGGAAGTTTTCGTAAGTATAATAGGCTGGTCCAATAATTTTCTTTGAAAAATCCATATTCCATCTTTCATAAGGATATACTGTAGAGTTTAAGTACAGCCTAACATTACTTATATCTGCAGAAGTAAATTGAGTTGCCTCTTTTTCTTTCGTGTCAATATTGCTATTGTTTTGAAAAGAAATTATTATGTACCGTGGTTTTTCCAAACTAGTGCTCGTTCTAACAGCCCAAACATCTGATGACGTTTGTCGAAGAGTTGGAAGCTGGTATAAATCCCAATTTCTGTAAGACATCTTAATATTTGCACTACCTTTATTTATACGAGACATAATTTTTAACTTTTGGCGGTCATCTGGAATAATATGTCGAATTTTCCATTCTATTTTATTTATTTCTATATCTGCATCACATTCCCCAACATAAGAATTTTTGAATGTACGGGAAATAATTAAAATTAACTCCTGCTTAATGTTAAAAATTCCTTTTTGATAGTCTTCGGCAAATCCCATAAGATATTTTAATGGTAATTTACCTGAAAAGACATCACTTAAATTATCCAAAATGGGTTGATTTTCTTCGGTTAAACCCCAACCCATCGGTAAAAGACTTTTTGCTTGATGTGAACCGAATGAAACCAAGGTTTTTAACGTAGTTGTGATTCCGGGTTTTCGCACTACTGCAATTTGTTCTCCGCCCATTTCATAACGAATTTCATCAAATAGAAAGGCTAGGGCATTATTTGACAACCGACATTTTTTTGTTGCATCTTTAGGCTTGAAGGTACCTTCAATATAAATATAGCTTTCAGATATGTCCAAAATTATATCTTGAAAATGTACTGGTATGCGTATTTCGTCGGAATTTTCAAAAGTGGGGGATCCGTATGCTTTGTATGTATATTCTTGTAAACTTATAATTGAGTTATCTAGGATAGGTTCATTGAAAACTTCGATTTTGTCACTGGTCATAAACATTATTTATTTTTTGGTTTTAACCCAATCGACTTTAAAAAAATAAATCCTTTTTTGAGAGCCGCTGTTTTTGGTGATGTCCTTCCACCTTAAGATTCGAACTATGAGTGACTGCTGAATGAGTTGTTTTTTTATTTTTATTCTTTTGTTGACTTGAAGACAGCAAGTGTAATTGTCTATTAAAGCAAAACCCCATAATTATGTGATTTTTTTAATTCCAATTTGACAATAATTTTCTCTCCTCGAAAATCTATTAGGTCGCCGTTGTCATCCAAGATGCGTAGTGTAATGTTATCTATAAACTGACGACCGTTGGGAGTAAGTGGCATATAAATAATATTTTGAGGCTCTTTTGTTATTTTATAACCCGGCTCGACATCAATGTCAAATTCATATAATATATGACACTCCTTTGAATTTAAATGAGCCCCCGTCGTAACATTACAATCAATGCGTATTAAACGCACACTCATAATGTCAACTTGTGAAGTCGATTCATATTTTTGTCCGCTTTTTAATAAACTGGCTTCAAAACCGATTATTTTACCAATGCTGTTTTCACAATCAAAATCGATAATGTATTTTGACTTAATTTCACACTTTAAGGTGTTATTATTGGGTATTAATGATAAAATTTTGTCGTCTTGATCGTTAGTTGATACTTGTAATGCAGCAACCATAGCTTTTTCAATATCGCTTATTTCATAGGCTCCGGGTGTTATTTTTAATATGATTGATCTTTTTCCTTTTTCTTTTCTGTATGAAAAACAGTTGTTTCTTTCATTAACATTGAAAATAGAATTGTAACTATAAAACCCCAAAAGTGCCAAACCATACTGGCTTGATGCATTCAACTCGATTGGTGGGTAAAAATTTGAGCTTAAGACACTATTTCGCCCCGTCAGGGTGAATGTGTGAGACATGACTGAGGTTAGTTTAAAGTTTGTAGGTATTTTATTGCTGCTTACAACAATTTAAACAATTCAAACTTTTAAATCTCTTTCTTGATTTTGATGACTTTATGGTGCTTTCTGCGTGAATATGTATATCCTTTACTTTACAATAACAGCAGAAAAGCCTTTTTGCTCTACAAATCTCAGGATTACCTTTTTCTGTAATGGTTTTTTGTTTATACTGTTCAGTACAATATTGGTATTTTAGTATATCAATATCATTTTTCAAATGTTCAGGCAATTTATCCCATACTAAGGCGATCTCTTTTGAAGCACAAGCAATCATTACTTCTTTTGGCATGTTTTCCAGTTCCATTGGGGTCATATTCAGTAAGCTGTTATCACACCGAGAAAAGGCTTTTAGGGAAAAATACATTTTCTTATAGTTTTCACGATCCGTCTTGGGGTTTAAAGCCATATTATTGCTTATATAATATATTGTTTATTTCGACAGAAACTGTAAGCACAAATGTCCACACCAGACTGTACCAAATTTTTGTTGTCGTTCATATGTATACTCAATATGTTTTGTTGCTTCAGGACCGATTTTTAGATATTTTATTAATTCCAATGGGGGTTTTAAGTCACCAAAGCTATCGTAATATGTTACATGTGACCCCAGCTTTTTATAGGCCACCCAGTGAGTCCCCACCCCCTGCATACTGTCCAAATTAACAATTGCTGATTCATATCGTTTGGGTCCACGTGAAGGCAAAAATCACGCATAAATACACCTCTAAAATGGGGTATTTTTATTATGGCTGCATATTGCTCCAAATCTAAATTGGATAATGGACGTTGGGGTAGGGACTTTATTAGTTTTTTGATTGTTTTTTATTACTCATGTATAATCCTAACCCAGATCGGTATGGTTTAAGAAAGAGACCGGAACCACTTGTTGATTTTAGTTGTAATGATGACCCAGTTTTGTTTTGTTTCTCATTTTTTACTGATTTTAATGCACGTACAATACCTGCTGCTCCACCTGCCAAAGATCCTAAAGCCGAAAGCCCCGCAAATATTGGAATTAAAGGTAATAAACCACCCTGCTTCGGTATCGGTATAATTCGAGGAGTACGAATTTTTCGTTTACCACCCGCCGCTTTTAAAGTTCTACGTGCTGCACTAAATGCAATTTTTGATGCTTTCATTAGATTTTTTTCAATAAGTTTTTACCACCAGCCTTTTGTAATTCCGAACGTATGGGATGCCTAAGAGCTGATCCAAATGACACTTTTTGTACACGCTTACGTTTTCTTTTACACGATGATTTTCTTTTTTCACACTTTTTCTAACACCCATACCAAAACGCTGCTTAGCTTTCATTATATTTGTAACTAACCAAGCAGCAGCTTTTTCACTAGCGCTTGCTTCTTTTGCTTTCACTCTCTCCCAAGCCCGCTGTTCTAACTCGTAATCCGCCTGATGTCGTACCTTTAAATTCTTTTTATTATTTAAATAGGATATATCGTGTTTTCTGCATGCAGCATCTAATGGATTAATCCCTTGATCACCTCTAGCTACCCGCTTTTCAACTTTAGTACCTGGACCACAATATTGATAACCAGGTATATGTAATTCAAAAGGAAGTCTATTAATTAGGGCATTAATTAAACCTTTCCCAGTCTTATTTGAATATCGAGACCGTCCACTTCGTTTGGCGAGTGGCATCTGACTGATTTAAATTATAAAGTGTTATTTATTTTTATTTGAAATATGCGTATTGTAGACCTAAAACAAAAGTTTCATATTGATAACTTGGATGAAAAAGTCGGGTCGGGTCAAACAGGAACATATTTTAGAAAACACGGCCCTTTATTTCCAATATCAATACGTGGCTTACTCATTGGACCGTCTAATTGTGGGAAAACAAATGTTATGATTTCGCTGCTTACACACCCTATGGGATTACGCTTTGAAAATGTTTATATCTATTCAAAATCATTGTATCAGCCAAAATATGAGTATTTAAAAAAATTCTATCACCCATAAAAGGACTTGGCTACTACACATTTAGTGATGCAGCAAATATTGTACAACCGTCAGATGCAAAACCAAACTCTATTTTTATCTTTGACGATGTAATGTGTGAAAATCAAGATGTAATACGTTCATATTTTAGTATGGGACGTCATAAAAATGTAGATGCTTTTTATTTAGCCCAAACCTATTCAAGAGTTCCAAAGCAACTAGTACGTGACAATGCTAATTTCATTATTATGTTTAAACAGGATGAAATGAATTTACGTCACATTTTCTCGGATCATGTTGCACCTGATATCACTTTTCAACAATTTCAAGAGATGTGCTCTAAATGTTGGGATAATAAATATGGTTTTTGGTCATTGATAAGGATAGCGACTTAAACTCGGGTAGGTACCGAAGAGGATTCGATAGCTATATATATGTATGATATTAAAAGAAAATATTCATTACGTCATTAAAGGACCTGGGAACAACGTGATCATTAATATGAATGAACAAATTGATTTAAAACGAAAGTTAATTGAGGTTACCGATGCTGTAAGAAAAAAAATTTAAACAAATTAAAGCGGCAAATGTGAAAGATAACTTTGAATTGGAGAAATTTTATGAGCCCATTTCCAAACCGTTGACATCTATATCTAACGCTGTAAAGCAGCAGCACCTTACAGACGGGTCATCATCAAAGATCTAACATATTAGCAACAACACAAACTAGCAGTACGAGCACACCCACACTAGGTTTAGCTGAAAAGTCATCAAGTACAATACAATCTTCAACTCCATTTCAAGATTATCCCAAGACAAAAAAAGTCTCTTTACATCGAACGAACAATTAGAAGATGTCTCAAACCCGTTTTTACACCAAAAAATCAAAGTGTTGATGACACAAATTTATTAACACCGTCTCCGTCAACCAATTCGACATCATCTTACCTGTCAAGTGGTAAACCATCACAGAAAAGTCTTGATTTTTATTTAAATGGGCTACATAATAAACCTTCTTTATATGATACCGTTTATGGGATACATAAAAAACAAGATAAAAAAAATTGTATATGGGTAAACTAGAAGTAAGGTTTAAAAATGGCAAAGTATTATTGTACAACCAAAATAAAAATGTTGCCACATTTGATGGTGAACATGAGCTTTACGACTTGTTATTTTTAAAAAACCCCCATATTAGGTAGAGAGAGTGAGATAAGTGAACATGTTCTACAAAGTTATAAAAATATGTTGGAACTGACTGATGCCGCTTACGATGCTTATAATGCTCAAAAAGGGTTAAGGGAAACCAAATGGAAAAAGTACAATCAAATTATAAAACCTTTGTTGACAGGAGCTAAATTAGGTGGTTCAATACGACGAAAACTACAAAAAAGTAGAATTGCTTTAAAATTCCATTTACCATCAAAAAAACACCTTTCTTCGAATCAGTCCGAATATGTCTATTGGAATAAACCTAAGGAGTTAGTAGACCGGTTACGATTGTTGGTTAGCTCAACTATGGCCGGTCATACTGGACATAACAATGAAATTTTGTCAATTATAGAGGAGCTTCGTGAAGAAGGTATTGTTTATTAACCAAGTCATTTACTTATTTTCATCAGTAAATAACGCAACACTATAGCAGAAGATATGGATTGGAACACTGGGAAAAAAAAATTGTTGATGAAATCCATAAGCCAGCAAGAAAAAATTTTAAGCGGAGACACACAATAATTAAGGGGTATAATGACTTGTGGCAGATTGATTTGGCAGAAATGCAACAATATGCTGATAAAAACAATGGGTTTCGCTATATACTTGTTTGTATAAATTGTTACTCCAAATATGTATACACACAAGCGATCAAGAACAAGACCGGAAATGAAGTTGCTCAGGCAATGAAAAATATTATTAAAGAGGCTAAATACACACCTAATAACCTGCAAAGTGATCAAGGCAAGGAATTCTATAATAAACATTTTCAAGCTCTTATGAAAAAATACAGTATCAATCATTATTCAACATATAGCACGAAAAAGGCAACCATTGTTGAAAGAGTTATAAGGACATTAAAAAATATTTTATATAAACAATTTTCTCTAAAAGGATCTTACAAATGGATTGACATTTTAAAATCTGTGACAAAAACTTACAATAGCACTAAACATAGCACTACTGCAATGAGACCGATCGATGTAAAACCAAACACAAAAATTAATGCTTATAATCATATTAAAGTTAAACCAAAAAAGTTTAAATTTCGCTTAGGAGATGTGGTTCGTATCAGCAAATACAAAAGTATATTTGATAAAGGTTATACGCCATCTTGGTCGACAGAGCTTTTCAAAGTAGCGAAAGTGAATATTACAAATCCACCAACATATCTTTTGGAGTCTACAGACGGTCAACCAATAATGGGAAGTTTTTACGAAGCGGAACTACAGAAGACAAACAACCCAGATATTTATCTGGTAGAAAAAGTAATTCGTCAACGTAAAAAAAAACCAAAAAAATCAGCTATTTGTAAAATGGTTAGGATTCCCAAATCAGTACAACTCTTGGATAGATGCAACAAATATTGTCTAATATTATTTATATTATAATTTGTATTGTTTTTAATATTATTGTAAAAATTGGCTTTTTAAGAAATAAAACACACATATTATTAGAAAAAATTGTTTTTATTATCACACAAATAAACTAATTACATTCGTTTTTTTGGTAGAAACAATTAAATCATTAAATCTCTTTTCCAGAGATTGCATTTTTTTCATAAATATCGTTTTTAAACTCTTCAAATGTCTTAAATTTTGCTGAATAATGATTCATTATATCCTCATTTATTATTCGAGTTATTTGGATTCGAAGTTTGTGAATTTCTTGTATGACAAATTCTTGAGTAGCAGCATCATTGGGTGTCATAGGTGTACCGACATTACTTAGACGCTTTTGTTCTATGTCATATTGACCGTCAGTTGTAAATCTAAATCCAAGTCCAGGCAAACCACGTAGTTTTTCAACTCTGTTATAATTACTTTGACGACCAAATTTATCAATTGTATTGTTAACACGACCCATATTTAAGTTAAACTAAATTATTTTTTTATGAATTATTCATTTATATGAACCTAACTGTATTTCTAAATAAGGGTAACTAATAAAACCTAAGCAAATTAAAACAACAAAATTGTACTACAGATATTTATTTATAAATTATTTTTATTACAAAATTAAATGTATATGGTACAGTG
>JACEGR010006149.1:0-64320 GCA_014170235.1 Listronotus bonariensis
CCATTAGATCTCATGTTATCCTTTATGTGTAAACCAAAGAAAACTAACCAGAACTAACCAGACTTAACCAGAACCAACCAGAACTAACCAGAACTAACCAGAACTAACCAGAACTAACCAGAACTAACCAGAACTAACCAGAACTAAACTCAATGCCGGATAAAGATTTCGTGATGCCCTAAGCATACGGAGAGAAAAGCATTTCAAATTTGCACTAAGCAATCACAACGCTGAATTATCATCCGCGAGCGAAAAACCGCTCTCATGGATAGCCGGCTTTACATATTGAAGGACTTTATCTTACCAAAATTACCGCAAATTTTTAAAAAGCAAAAAAAAGGTTTTTACCGTTTTCAAAAACAAAAGTACAACACTCAAACTGACGTTTCTACTATTTTTCTTTCTCTTCTACTTTTTAGTGCCCCATTTGTGGTGCCCCCAGAACGTGATGGCCTAAGCAATTGCTTAATTTGCTTATAGGGTTAATCCGGAACTGACTACACTACATTTTGATTATTTTTTGTACAGTCGTAATGTTTTTTTATAGCGTGTTGTTTACAGATTTTTCTAAAATCTGCAAAATATACATTTACATAAATAATAATATGCAAGTTTATTAATTAAAATAGCTAACCATTTTAAATGTACTCGCAAAAGCCTTATATCAGTTTATTCTCTTTGTGGTTACGCACCCTTTACAGGATATTTGGTTACTTTTTCGTCTTAGGGGGTTGTAATAACCACTGTTACCCCCTTTGTATTCTCATCGAAGCTTAGTTGCGTTTTATAGTTCCTAAAATAAAAGTATTCCCATAATTTATCTACTATATGTATTTTTTACACCACATGATGACAAACCAAATGCTCTTTCAAATGGTGTATAGGTTGCCTATACCTATTTTTTATACTTTTTAAGTAAATTCCGTTTTAACATATTTTTATTCCAAATGTCTATTTAAATGTAAGTAGGCTGTGATACAGCTATGCCTATTTACTAAGCCGTTATTGCAAAATGTAAATTTGTTGGAAAAAAGCACAAAATTAAAAGATTTTTGTTATCTGCCACTATTTTTAAAAATTCACCGAAAAATTTTTTATTAGTTGCTTATAATGCTACTTCCAATAACACTTATTTCAGCTGAATGTGGTAATGATAAAACTTGTGTTTTTAAACAATCCCAATAACGCCTCTGGTCAGTTATGACGACATTCTGTGACCTATAACTCGTTTCTTCCATTATCCATAATCACTGTGTCAAATTTTTTAAAGCAACTTTTAAGGTTATCAGATGGTTTCTCCTGGAATATTTTTCAGGATTAACTCTAGACTAAAGTAAACCATTTTTTTCACATTCTACCAGTTTTACATCATCTTGTTGTTGTAGAAGAAGGGTTTTTATTTAAAATCATTGAAATTTATTTTAAACTGACTAAAACAGTAGTAATCAATAAATGGTCGTTGTTAAAAAATATTAATGACTGCTATATCACAGCTGACTACTATACACATTATTATAATGGTATATCAATTCTTTCTAGGCGGAAATCCCTTAACGAAAACAATACTGCACCATACTCCACCCTTTCCCGGATGTCCGAAGCAGATGCAAACTTCAACACCCCGGAAAATTGGTTAATATCTCGTGACGTCACCCACGAACGTCATGCCCATGCTTCTGCTGACTGCTGTACTGGAACGGTCATTGTTGAGCCACTTCACAGGCAAATTAATGCGAGCAGTTCTTCGGCAACGGCGGTACATGAGATTCCTAACGTGGCGGTACCGAAAGAAGAAGCACGAGGAAGCGCGAGGGGGTCTTGGTTGCGTAGTTCGATGAGGAGGTTGCAGCAACTGAACTTACCCAGTGCGGAAAGAGTAGAAGAGGAAAATAGTGTCGGTGGCGGTGAAGTAGATGAGGCAAGGGTGGACTTGCCGAGCGGTGGGAGACCTGTGAGTGCTCCTTCAAGATTACCACCAGTTAGGACACCTACAGGTAGGTTTAAGTGGTATTTAAATATTAGTTTTAGATTTCCATATTGCCAGCTCATTTCAAGGATAATTTTTAAAGTCTGGCTCTAAACCATGGGAAATTAAACAAACGGTTACAAAAACAAAAAATAAAGATTCTGGCACGTGCATTTTCAAGCACTCGGAGGTAAAAAACAAAGCAAAAATTACCGTTTTTGGTCAGTATTTTTGTGGGCATTAGCCCGTGATTTACCTGTGAGTATAAGAAAACGACTTTATTGTAGATCAAGCTGTAAATTTATTAGTATTGAAAAAAGAAAGTTAAAAAAAAATAGTCGAGTTAATAAAGCTGTAAAACTGTAAAAATAACAGCTCCGATTTTGATTATTTTTTTTATATTTTTCTATATTATTTACAATCAGAAACCTTCCAGAGGGGAAATATTTATTTCTATTGTTTAAACAATATAATATATTATGTTATTTATACAGGATGTCCAAAAACTTTTTCAACAAACTTTAAGGGGTGATTTTTCATAAAAAATTAGAAAAAAACTTCATATGAACATATGTCCTAAAATTCATACTTTCAGCTTGTCGTAACTTTTATACCAGTTAAGATATTTTTAAAAATTTCAGAAAGGTCTCCTAAGCATTAAAAGATTTTTTTTACCGTACAAGAAAAAAATGGTACGCCAATGCATTTTCCTAAAAAAATGTTTTCTTTAGTTTCAAACAAATTTGGTTTCTTGACTTTTTTATTAAATGTATGGTTTTTGCGTAAAAAAATAAAAATAACTTCTCGGGATGGTCAAATCGCTATTTATTTACCGAGTTATTTAGTTATGATAGTCATGTTAATAGTACTTAGTTTGTTTATCAATCATTATACAGGGTGTTCATTTAAAAACTTTCCACTCAAGTTATCTTCGAAACGAGACAGATTTGAGAAAATCGCCGAAACACGTCAAGATATTTATTGAGGGGAACGTTTTACAAAAAATTGGACGGCGCCCCTTTAACCTCTTAACCACCAGGGCCACCACCCCAAAATTCTTAAATGAGAAGGCGGGTCGAGTGATACATCATTTTAAAGCTCCTGACGAGTACTTTATAACCCTAGAATATGAAGTCAATATCTTCACCTATTACAAAATGGCGGTACTTTAAAAATTACCTAAATACCTGATTTGGATGGCCATATTTCCGAAACTAATAAAGTTAGATGTACCTAATGTGGTGTTTTCTTAAAGCTCTTTTAAAGGTCTTTTAATGGTGATACTGGTAGTAATATACAAGGTAGAAGAAAAAGTACATATTTTTTATTTAAGAACCCTGTATATTATTTTACCATTAAAAGATCTTTAAATGAGCTTTAAGAAAATACCACATTAAGTACATCTAACTTTATTAGTTTCGGAAATATGACCATCCAAATCAGGTATTTAGGTAATTTTTAAAGTACCGCCATTTTGTAATAGGTGAAGATATTGACTTCATATTCTAGGGTTATAAAGTACTCGTCAGGAGCTTTAAAATGATGTATCACTCGACCCGCCTTCTCATTTAAGAATTTTGGGGTGGTGGCCCTGGTGGTTAAGGGGTTAAAGGGGCGCCGTCCAATTTTTGTAAAAACGTTCTTCCTCAATAAATATCTTGACGTGTTTCGGCGATTTTCTCAAATCTGTCTCGTTTCGAAGATAACTTGAGTGGAAAGTTTTTAAATGAACACCCTGTATGAATTAAAACTTGAAACATTATTGTATTGACCATTCTTTTGCATAGGAAATTAATTTTGATTTAAATAATACATCAAGTTGATATGGAGAATCAGAAAAAGTATGAATTGTAGGAAAAATCGAGGCTCCGGCGCCGCGCATCCCAGGCTACTGTGATTGAAAATGAAGCTTTACAATTTTATGGAAAAAATGGGTAAAATGAATAGAAAAATGGGGTTATTAAAGGTGGACATCAAATATTAAGTACTAATTTAGTAGAAAACTTAAAAATTGAGTGCAAAAGAAGGAGGTTAGTTTTGGTTATCAAGTGTGATGATGAATATCTTAAGAACGAAACGAGTCCGACTAAAAATTCGTAATCAGCGCTCCAAAAACCCCCGTTTAACAAATTTCATTAAAATCGGCGATGCGTCCGATTTATAAATAATTACCAAATAAAGGTACTTTCCTCTTAAAAAATCATATTTTTGACATACCTTGTATACCACTGCAAAAAAATAATATTTAATGATTGCATTTTAGGTCTTAGACCATGCAGAAATACCTTTTTATAAATAATACCTAACACTGTTTTCAAAGGTGCTTGCTTGTAGCCGACACAAACCAAAATATGGTATTTTCTGATAATATTCTTTGCCAGGTTGGATCTAGATGACCGAATTGCAACGTTGAATTCCTTAATCTGAATCGCGAATACAGAAGACTGACCGTGGTAAAATCCAATATCAATCACATTAAAAAATAAAATTAACAAGTTTGAACCACTCCGATGAATACGGTTAAAACGAAAAAATGACTTTGATCAAGCAAGTCAAGAAAAATAATTAGGACTTTGGTTGCTTTACATTGGGTAACTTTTTAGAATCTCTGGGAGGGGGCATCTGCCCCTCTCTGCCCCCCTTGGCGACGCCCCCAGCAGACACTATTTGTCGGCGATGTACATTTTCATATTGGCATTGATGGTAAAGCATTGGCAATTGGTGGCAATATTATGCCAACATCTTATACGCATTAAAAAGTCAACCCTAAATAAACACTTAATTGCCGATAAATTTTACATGCAGGCGAATTGCCGGCAAGCATACAAAAATGGCGGCATACCAATCCTGATTAAATAAAGCACGCGTTTTTGTTGCAGGCAAATAAATATTGGATTTTTGAAGGCAAACCTTCAACGCATATTCATACTTTTTAAACCATATTATTAACATTGGTATTAAACTAACATTAAAGCAATTTTTTTGATCTGTTTTATTTATAATGGCAGCTTAACAACATTATTTTATGTTTTTTTACATAATTTAAAGATAATGGCCTTTTCATAACATTTTATTGTTAAAAATCATGCAAATAAAAATTAGGTCAAACAAAATGTTTATTATGTATTTTGGAGCGAATAAAAATAAAATGATGGTAAAATTAGCTACGTTAATTTCGACCGAAGGTGACCGTTTTGTGCATTTGTTTTCTACGTGGTTTTCTAGCTTTTTAGTTCCTTTTTTAAAGAAAAGAGTTTTTAATAGACATAATTAAATGTATTCATTACCTAATAAGTGTGTGTTGTGTGATTAATTGGTGATGGCTAGTCGAGAAGACAACATATTCAAGTAGACTGTTAGGAGCTGTAAACATTTTGTTTAAAACTTTATTAAAAGTTTTAAAGACGTGTTAATAAAAATATTATATATATTTAATAGTTTTTTGACATACCGATAGATGGCGTAATGGACAATAAACTACTACGTTTCTGCAGTATCTTCGCTTTTTATCGTCTAAACCGTACCCATAAGACAAAAATAATTCGAGAGCGGTCTGCGGTAGGTGATCTCACCTAGCTTTGAAAGAAATATTTTCGGCTAGTGTAAAAATCTGCATCTCCAAGTTGGACAGTGTTCCGAGAGATGGTACTTTGCATTGCAAGAAAATTGCATGCAGTAAGGAGTTTTTTCCTATTTTAATTTTCAAATAAAATATCGCATCATTTTAGCTTTTAAAAAAGTATATGCGACAATTTTCGTCAATAAGACGTCAGCTTGCTGCTTGGGAGTATCTGCATTTGCCCACTTTCGTGTCTTTTTGTTATCTTTTTGCCAATAACTTATTAATGATGGATGCCATCATCTTAAACGCATTTTTTGCCCATAACTTATTAATGACGGATGCCATCACTTTATCTGCAACACGTGGCCTAATAACGGCCAATTGCCCACTTTCGCGTCTTTTTGATACCTTTTTGCCAATGCCTTGCCATTAAAGAGTGTTGGCAATGCCAGTAAATTAAATGTACAACGACGGCAAAAAATGTTATATGGGCCCTTGCCAATGGCAGACGCCTAATTTGGATTACCCTGTATAATTTAAATATATCTTTTGCAGAAAGATCCTCACGTTCACGATCTCGCGATTTAGTGTCCCACGAACCCAATGGTAGAGCTAGAAGTAGTTCGGCCTCATCACATTCTAGAACTAGAAGAAGTTTGTCATCGAGTGTCACCAGTCTGGCATCTAGTGTGGACAGTTCACTTAGTCGCATGCCTTCTACAGATGCATCTAGAAATGGAACTAGTAATCAAGAACCAGTAGGGAATACCAACAGTAGACGGTAAGTTGTTCATGTTTCTATTTGTTGTATGGTTCTGATACTAAAGTCAATTCGCCAGTTCTCCCGTTCCGGTCATATGAGCTATTGCTCATAAGCTTTCCCAGATTTGTCCGTGGAAAATCTGGATAATCAAACTTGAAACTCCCAGATTTTTCTAGCATATGAATAGGAAACACTTTAAACAGTTAACTAAAGCGATGGACTGCTTAAACATGCATAAATAGTAGCTGTCTAACCAAGAACTGCTACTGGTATCGCGCATAACCGGTCACTTTCACCACTGACGATTTTCCGCAAGGCAAGCGCACCTTCTCGACCATACGAAGACGCCATGTGCTTCGAAACCAAAACGTAGAATCATCTGGTTATATGAATCTTCACACACCGCGCTTAGTTCCAGCGCGAGTGGTTGACATCCTCAGAAGGTTTCTAGTAGACTTCTTGCGTACTTTCTGAGTTGCGAAACCTTCTGAGGATGTCAACCACTCGCGCTGGCGAAACGTCAAGGAAACAAATCTACAACGACGACCTCAATAGCCCAGAAAATATAAGTTTAGCAATGTTGTTCAGAATTTTTTTGCAGTTCTATAAGAGACAAGTTCTATACTATACATTCTTATATTAATTATTATATAACTCTGTTTTATTTTCATTTATTTTTGATCAAAATAAATTAATATTTCACGGAAACACCAACCTTTAAAATTGGGTGTTACAAGTGAGTTAAATACTTTTTAACCTTGAAATTTAAATTTAAGTAATTTAAGTATTATCTAATTTCATGATTTATTTTTAAAGAATGCTTATTCGATTATTTAAAATAGAATTTATTTGTAATCGACCTTTTATTTATGTAATAGTATAAGAACTGACCAGCAAAAATTGGTTCTTTTTTTGATGTAGGTTCTCTGACCGTTTAGTTTTAACCACAGGCCTTTTAAAAAATAGAATAACTAATGCATGGCTGTTTATACAGGGTGTCCGGGAAAATGTGGGAAATCTCTCGCACACGTATGGAACAGATGAAAATAACACGACAAGTTCCCATAAAATTTTTTCCTGTTTAAGCCCCCTGCGGAGATATGATCCCGTAAAGGGGGCAGCTAGAAATCGATTTTTCGTGAATAACTTTTAAAGCGCTCTGTATAATTTGATAATATTTTAGTACGATACATACTAGTAAAGACCTCTCCAAAATAGTGCCCTCGAAACTTATGTCGCTTCTTTAGTTTGCCAGGACGGACTAGTTTTCGCAATAATATTGATAATATTTTTTACGCCCTGTATGGTGAAGACACAAAAAATATGTTTTTTGGGGTAGTTTAAACCTTTTGCTAAAAAAAGGTACTCTTGTTTGACATCGATAAAATGAGCCGTTTTCGAATAAAAATATTTTAACAATAAGAGTTTATTTTTGCTACGAGAGTGACTTCAATACTGAATCAAAATTACAAATTACATCGAAAATAAAATATTGTATTATTAAACAAAAATACTAAAGAACCCGAACAGTATAGAAAATATTAGTGTGCCTTGAAATATAAATAAAAAAAATCAAAATGGTCGTGCCTAATGTCATATTATTAAAAGCTGTCAAACATTAAGAAGTTTAAAGTTATCCATCCTACTTGTTAAAAAGTTTTATAAAATGCCTGAATTACCTCCTCCAGTTAATGTTTCTCCTTTAATTAAGGTAGGAAAATGAAAAAAACATTTTCTTTCTTTATATATTAAAGTTTTCTTTCCTAAATAAGTTTTTAGATATTCTCTTCTTATTGCCGGTATATTCTATAGGCTGGCAAACGTCAAGCTCTGAAAGCTCTAGAAGCGAGTAGAGCTGACGATAAAGCTAGAAAAAGAGCTGAAAGAGATAAAAACTAGCTGAGGAAAACGGTTAGCTGCGGAAAGAGATTTTAATCAGATTGTTGAGATATTTAGCCCACCGCCGAGGGTCGTGAAGATTTGGGCGATACAAAAGTTGTAAATCAGGATTTTAATCCATCCACTCAAGGTAAAATTTAGAAATGCATTATTTTATTTTAGCTTCTGCTAAAGAAAATTTGGTAATTATTTAGAAACCGGCCGCAACCTGATTTTGATGAAATTTGGTATACGGGGTTTTTTTGGGCGCTAATCACGAATCTGAAAGAATATTTGGTAATTTTCTAGAAACCTCGCGGCTACTCTGATTTTGACGAAATTTGGTAGTACAGGGTTTTGGGGCGCTGATCACGAATCTGAAAGAATTTTTTTGCCAAAACGTTTCGTTCTTGAGATAATCACCATCAGAGTTGAAATTTAAACTAATCCTATTTTTACAATATTCCCCTTCTTTTTGCATCACAATTCTTGATTTAAAGCAAAGTGGCACACAATATTTGATTTTCACCTTTTAAAACCCCGTTTTTACGTATTTTACATTATTTTTGCATTAAATTGCGTGACTTTTCTTTGATAATGCGGCAACCATACATACACATAGGGCTTCATGGTACACTGGGATTGAAATGATTCAAAGTATAGCTATGCAATTTAATGCAAAAATAATGTAAAATACGTAAAAAAACGGGGTTTTAAAATGTGAAAATCAAACATTGTGGGCTACTTTAGCTTTAAATCATGATGCGTGCAAAAAAAAGGGGAATATGGTAAAAATAAGTTTAGTTCAAAAGACAACTTTCATGATGGATGTCTCGGAAACGACCCGTTACCGCCAAATATTCTTTCAGATTCGTGATCAGCGCACCAAAAACCTCCGTAAAACAAATTTCATCAAAATCGGAGTTGCGGCCGGTCTCAAGATAAGTACCGATTTTTTTTAAGTAAAAGAAATAAATAAAATGGTTACTGTGTTATAGGTTGCGGCTACTCCGATTTTGGTAATTTACTTATGGGACAAGATGCAGATTTTGATTATTTTTGGCATATTGTTTTTTTAGGGCACTGATTACGAATTTAAAGACATTTTTAGTCGGAAATGTTTTCGACATTCTTGCTTTGTAATCAGTGCCCTAAAAACCCCCATTTACTAAATATTATCAAAATTGGCGTGGTGTCCGATAAGTAAACAATTAGCCTGATTTTTTAACCAATTTTGCTGTAGGTACTGGGTATTTTTATACAATCGAAATATTTTGCGCCAAAATTTTCTCTGTTATAATATTATATAGGTATAGTAAGAACATTTTAAAAGCGCAAATTCGTTACCCTTTGAAAATAATATAAAAAACATAAAAAAGGCCGCCTGCAATCGGACTATTTTATACAAAGGCGCCGCTATCCTTTACAGCGATGCGCCGATATACTATGGGATAGAACTCCATTATTTTGGCCAAAAAGCAACTTTGATATTTTAATGGCTCATGCTGTGTATTTCAAAGTAGATACTACAAACTACATGTACGCAAAATTATAAAAGAATATGACGACTTCTATTGGGGTAATAAGAATCTTGAAAATGTATTTTAAGTAAACATAAATATACAACATTTAATCTACTTAGTTTATTATTAGCCTTATTTACTAAAACAAGTAAAAGAGTTTAAATAATAAGAGCTATTGTTGTGTTTCCGATGCAGTCTCGCGAAGTCTCGCTACTTTTTGTACCTTTTTCTTTATCAGTTTTTGTACTTACAATTGCCTTTCTACTTTTTTGCTACTTCTGAGTGTAAGGACAGATACAAGTTTTTTTATAATTGAAAGGTTTTCCATTTTAAAAATTAATATGTTTTGTCCTACACTGTATATCCTAAAAGATAAAAGCATTCTAATGAAAGATATGGATTCTACAGAATCTACCCAAGAAAACAGGGTTTTTTATTTATTTTATACTTGAAAAAATAAAGAAAGTTGGGAAGATGCATCTCTATTACGCTTCTAAGAATAATTTAAAATTATTTTTCAGATGTGGATGGTCATATTTCCAAAACTAATTGAGATAGACACATCAAATGTAGTATTTTTTAGAGCATTTTAAAAGATTTTCTTGGTGGTGATATAATATTCAGCGTATTCTATTTAAAAAAATCATACCTATTGTCGTACCCGGTATATCATATGAGATAATAACCATCGGATTACTGATTAGAATACTACCGAATTAACCAAACAAGCTGATATTTTAGTTTATTTTGTACAATAAAAATAATAATGTTAAGGGGGTTGTAAATTTTTAATAACATATATTAAGTTTTAGGTTTCCAAAAAGAATTTGTAATAATTTATAATATTTTTTTCATTTTAAGTTAGATTGGTAAGTTTCAGAATTTTGACCAAAAAATTAATTTCTATCCCATAGTGCGATGACCAGGTGCATTAATCGGCATATCATAAAAGAAATATAGCAAAGGCGGCCGCAAAGACAAGCATGCCGATTTATTTGCTTTAAAGTTTTTTGTGATTTTTTTCTTATCAAAGAGCACCGAATTTACATTTTTAAACTGTTCCTTCTATATACGAAAACATAATAAAAATATTTCGGCTTCCTATTTATTGTACTTTTTGGAGTCATCAGTTTTTTTTTCATAAATTAAAACACTTTTTGGCTTTCTTAGGCTTAAACACAGAACCCTGCGACTCACTCTATGAACCAATTTATAAAAATGATACGGAACCTGATTATTCTCTCACTTTGCCAATAATAATCGAACCCGATGTTTCAAAAGCTGATGAAATTCCTTCTGAAAGTAAATTTTATGATCAACCGTTGGATTTTTCTGTGGACGATTTTACTAAAAGTTATCTTAAAAGAGCTGATGATGTTGATGGTGATAATAAGAATAGTGACGAGAAAGGCAGCTGTGGTGTTTTATTGCCTAATGATTTAAATGATTCTGGATATATTATAACAGATTTTGATGCTTCACTCAATTTTGCCCTCTAATGACGAGGGACATGATTCATCAGATAATTAGCTATACCTAATATTTGTTTTGATTGTCGTATCTTGAACTGATTTAGTCTGGGGGCCAGGGCTGTTTCGTGGCAGATCAGTGTCCACGGAGTTTTAGTCTTATTTAAAAAATGCGCGACAGCTTAAAAGTCTTTTATACTGTACTTATATCATTATAAATATTAATAGAGACATTTTTCACCTCTTATTTTGCAATTCCGTTGTGGTTAACGTTATTCTGAGACTGCGCAGTAACGCAAACATGATCCGTTATCATTATTAACCATACCGGACTCCTTTAACTACGAATGAATACCGAAGAGCTTATCGTTATCCTTATCGTTATTGGTAAACTGCGTGGTTGCCGGATTGTAGAAATTTTAATATCAATTATTTAAAAGGTTTAAATTTTATTGCCGTATTAATTAAAATATCATTTATACAAAGGCTCTAATTAGCGAAAATCTATAGCAGTAATAAAAATCAAATAGTGTTAAGAAATTAAAACGGACTTGCACTTTTACGGATATTCTAAATCAGTAATTAATTTAGATGTTCCAATCTGGCACACTTGCTTTTTATTCTACTACCAAACTTAACCTTACTTTTTGTGTTTTACTTATACTGTATTGTCAACAAATCAACAGAAGTGTTTGCATATATTTAAATATCAATTTATATCTTATGAAGAATAAAAGTAAATACTGATTATTCGTTAGTTTTAAAATCGGTGAACCACAGGCAAAAATAAGGTTATGTGTCGAAAGCGCAAACGCAAGATAAATTTCTTAAAAGAGGCTGCAAAATCTCTGTCTAAAATTGCTGCCGTAATTTAATAACGATAACCATAAGGAGGCCAAAAAACGTCTGTTATTTTAAGAGGTGCAAAATGTCTCTAATGTTCAATCAAATTAGAAACAAATAAGAAAAAATAGGTAAAAATTAGGTAAATAGTGAAAAATAAAATCGTATTCTCGAAAATATTGTAATTCATGGCCTTACGCACACTCATACATATTATACAGTGTGTCCAAGATAAGGATCCTAAGCATGGGAATCTCAGTACCTATTGAATATACAGCTTAGGTTTAATTAAGAAAAAGTTGTGTTTTTAAAAGCTTGTTTACATGCCATTTAAAAACTTGAAAAATTTTCATGGCCTGCTGAGATATTTGGCAAAAACGAAAATTTGACTATATCGATTTTATTTTTTATGATTTTATTTGAAGAGATATAAAGCAACTAATAACACTTTTTCATTGGCACTTTTTAGCTACTACATGATGGTATTTTTAGATTTTATACCCGACGTTTCGTTTTCAAGAAACCATCATCAACTTTATTTTTAATATAGCTCGAAAAAAATTACACCCTGTATCTGATCCCATTTTTTATTACAAATTCAACGATGTATCACATGTCATATTTTAATTTTTAGGAAAAAAAATTGCATTTTTTCTATTTTTTTTTAAGTAGGCCTTGCAAACAAATGCTTGGACGTTAATACCTGTTAACGTATTTGTAACATATTTTAATAGAGAGATATGGGTACTTTGTTTACCGCCTACGTTCGTTATTTACGTAAGGCGCTATTTAAATACCGCATATGGTATTTAGTGTTTGTTTTTAGAGATATGGAAGACGCCGTATTACGAACGGTTAATTACACCTGTCTGCAAATTTACAAAATCAAAAACAAATGATCCTTTCATGTGCGAATACTAAAGTTTTTCCCGTTATTTCAAACACATTTTACTGTACATTTTTCCACTTTTCAGATGAATTTTGACTAAAACATTCTCTTAGTAAAGCCAGGTCATTGTCGGCCAAGAATCTTAACCTTTTTGTTTCTTTTTCATCTGCGACATTTATCCCAAAATAAAAAAGCAGGGCTTTATCAAAGATTAGCAGTTTAACTTTACTCTGTGGCTTTATTTCCCAAATATTTGTAGAAATTGTCGAAATAAATAATATAACCTTAAAAAATAAACAAAGAAAAATATTCTGCGCATGGCAATTCTATTCGCTATTTTAAATAGCACACGGCATTATCAGCCCGCAAATTACTCCATGCGGTAACGTTATTACCACCAGCGACGGTAAAAATCGAATCGCGCATAACTTAACTGTCATAATAGCGCTTACCTTAATACCGCATGACGTTACAGCACCACCCATATCTCTCTAATATCATTATAAAAATAGTATTTGTCGTTATTACCCTGTTTGTCGATTTGTTGTTTTTAGAGCAATTGTTCTTATTGTTACTGTTGTTTCTATTATTGTTTATTGGTGAATAGCTAAAATCTTATTGTATTATTACGGTTGAATATGCAGGATGGCCATTATAGCCATGAAGATAAGTTTGACATGCTGCAATTTTTCTTTGAACTAAAAATTAAAATGTGACATGTGATACATCGTTGAGTTTGTAATAAAAAATGGGATCAGATACAGGGTGTACTTTTTTATCGAGCCATATAAAAAAATAAAGTTGATGATGGTTTTTGAAAACGAAACGTCGAGTATAATATCCAAATATACCGTCATGTAGTAGCTAAAAAGTAACAAAGAAAAAGTGTTATTAGTTTTTTATATCTCTTTAAATAAAGTCAGAAAAAATATAATCGATATAGTCAAATTTTGGTTTTTGCCAAATATCTCAGCAGGTCATGAAAATTTTTCAAGTTTTTAAACAGCATGTAAATAAGCTGTAAAAACACAACTTTTCTCTAATTTAACCTAAGCTGTATCTCCTATAGGTACTGAGATTCTCATGCTTAGGATCCTTATCTTGGACACACTGTATACGGTTTTAGCCGTTCGGCGCGTAACGAGACGCGCACTTTAAAACTGATTTATCATAAAAAATATACAGTGTGTTCATTTAAAAACTTCCACCGCTATTCGAAATGCGACAGATTTGAGAAATCGCCGAAACATGTCAAGATATTTACGGAGGGGGAATGCCTTTTACAAAAATGGCGCCCTTTACCTCTGCCACCAGGGCCACCACCCTGCACCAGTGGGTCGAGGATGCCAGTTTTAAAGCTCCTGACGATAAATTTGAGAATACACTCGCCCATATAGGCCGGTAGCATTTTTAAAATTACTTAAATACTGATTTGATGAATATACTGAAAACCAATAAAGCTAGATGTACTCTAACGTGGTGCTTAAAGCTTCACATTTAAAGATCTTTTTTAATGGCAGATACTGGTAGTACATATGCAGTGGTAGAAGAAAAAGTACATATTTTTTATTTAAGAACCCTGTATATTATTTTGCCATTAAAAGATCTTTAAATGAGCTTCAAGAAAATACCATATTAAGTACATCTAACTTTAGTAGTTCGGGAAATATGACCATCCAAATCAGGTATTTAGGTAATTTTAAAGTACCGCCATTTTGTAATAGGCGAAGATATTGACTTCCATGTTCTAGGGTTATAAAATACTGTCAGAGCTTTAAAATGATGTATCACTCGGACCCGCCTTCTCATTTAAGAATTTTGGGGTGGTGGCCCTGGTGGTTATAGGGGTTAAAGGGGCGCCGTCCAATTTTTTGCAAAAAACGTTCCCCTCTTCAATAAATATCTGACGTGCTTCGGCGATTTTCTCAAATCTGTCTCGTTTCGGAAGATAACTCGAGGGAAAGTTTTTAAATGAACACCCTGTATTTTAATTATACGTATTATACACCAAGTTCATTGTCTTGAATCGGACAATTTGAATATGCATAACCTGCTTTGCTATAATGTAAACTTTAGTAGCTAAAGAATCTGTATAAACAAATTATATGCCTTTTTATTAAAAATATCCGTTTATAATTGTAATAACCTGATATAAATAATACTTTAATTAAACAGTTAGGCTTGGTTTTAAGGCTGTGATTTTCCTTTCATTTGAGCTATTACAGAGTTATTTCACTCAAAATCAAGCCGAGTTATAAGTGAAAATTTGCCTAAATGCCGTAATTTTGCAAATTTTGCAATGTTTTTGCACTAATTTTGCCATATCTCCGGTTCTAACAATCAGATCAATGCTTATAAAACGTCATTTTGTAGTTTTTTTTAAGGAACAAAATTTATTAAGAAGAAATGTTTTCATGTCTTTTAGTTTAGGAGCTAGATCCTTATAAACAATTAAATTGTTTTATAACAAATTCCCGTCACTTCCGACCTACAAGCAAGTTTGAAATTCGAATTCAGCGGATCAAAATCCATAGGAATGCACTCTGAAACTCCGTAGGACACTTGATCGAGCCACCAAACAGCCTTGGCCCCTAGAATTTTTTTTTTTATTTTTGTTGTAAATAGTTGGAATGTTAAAGAAATAAATTTAAACTTTGACGTTACATTTATACAGGATAAGTTCAATTAAAAACTTACCACTCAAGTTATCTGCGAAAAGAGGCAGATTTGAGAAAATCGCTGAAACACGTCAAGAAATTTATTAAGGGGAAACATTTACAAAAAATTGAATGGGTGCCCCTTCAACCCCTTAACCCTTAGGGCTACCACCCCAAAATTCTTAAATGGGAAGGAGGGTTGAGTGATCCATTAGTTTAACAGCTCTGACGAGTACTTTATAATCCTAGAATATAAAGTCAATATCTTTAGACCTACTACAAAATGGCGGTACTTTTAAAATTACCCAAATACCTGATTGGAACGACCATATTTTCTCAAAACTAATAAGAGTTAGATGTACTTAATGTGGTATTTTCTTAGCTCTTTGAAAAAAATCTGTTTAATGGTAGATACTAGTGATAATATAAAGGGTAGAGGTTAAAAAGTGTATATTTTTTTTATGAAGCACCCTGTATATTAATTATATTACTAATAAAAAGATCTGTTAAAAGAGCTTTAAGAAGATAGCCTGATAAGAGGATGATGCCGTACACGCTAGCCCGAGCTAAAACGCGATTCGCTGCCGTTTTTAAATATTTGTTTTGGAAAAAAGTTATAGAATTTTAAAATGATCCAAAGATTATCGGAAGAGTTCAAATCTGCCTTTTGGTAATGTTTATAAATTACCACATTAAATTTCACAAAAAAATTACATAACCGTAAAAATAACCACTTTCCGATAATCTTTGGATCGTTTTAAAAACTTTTTATATACAACCTTTTTCAAAACAAATATTTAAAAAACGGCAGCGAATCGCGTTTTAGCTCAATTTAACGTACAGCATCCTCTTATGTATCTTACTTTATTAGTTTCGGAAATATGGCCATCCCAATCAGGTAATTGGGTAATTTTTAAAGTACCGCCATTTTGTAGTAGGTAAATATATTGACTTTATATTCCAGGGTTATAAAGGACTCGTCAGGAGCTTCAAAATAGATGTATCATAGGGTACTTATTTAGAAATTTTGGGGTGGTGGCCCTGCTGGTTAAGGGGGTTAAAGGGCGCCGTCCAATTTGTCTGTAAAAACGTTCCCCCCAATAAATATATATCTTGACGTATCTTGGCAATTTTTGTCAAATCTGTCTCTTTTCGCGATAACTTGAGTGGTTAGTTTTTAAATAAAGGCCCTGTATTTTTAAGTTTGATGGGACTGTGTCTGTTAGCTATTCTAAACTGTAATAAAATTACTTGAAACAAATATTTTTGTATATTTTCTAAAGGTTCATAACACTTGCTGTTAATCGCGTTTACTGTCTGTACACAATAAAATAAAAACAAATACTTAAATAAATGAACTTTATTTAGCAAAACAATTGGATTAAATATAATAAATTAATATGTATACAGGCAAAAAACATCTTTTGTTTTTTAAATATAAAAATAAGTCCTTAAATATAACCCCTCTGAGCTATAGCCATCGTAAGGGGGGTTAGATGGATCCACAAAAAAATGGTTTGTTTAATAGTAGCGTTTAAACCGTACTATATGTAGTATTATATTTGCTATAAAATAGAAATATAAAAATAAAATTAAGGCAAAAAATTAGTGGTGTCCCATACAAAAACTTGTAATACGCTTTAATAAACAACCGCTAACAAGATCTTTGTATAGCTTGGACTTGTCTAATTAAAACAATAATAGGAAGCGTGTTAAAAAGGTAGCAAATAATGAATGGTCAATGCGCACCGTTATTTCTAACGTTTAAGAAAATGTAGACAATAGCATAAAAAAGAAAAAATGCAGCAAAAACGCAAATAAGAATAATAAATCCAAATAAATACCGGTTTTGAAACCGGTCAAATACCGGTTTTTGGATAATTGGTTTTTGATTACCGTTTTTTTTTTTGGATAATCGGACCAAAACCGAAAACCGGTTCTTCGAATATCAATTGATCGGTTTTATTACTAGTTTGTAACCTTGACTGCAATTTTAAAATCATATTTATATCAACTTTGTTTTTTTAAATGGGAACCCAATTTTTTTTATTAGTTGAGAATGTTTTCGGTTTTTGCTTTTCGGTTTCTTTTTAGAAAACAATTAACCGGTTTTGCTCTTTTCCGATTTTTGCCAGCCCCAGTGACAAGTTTTCAGCCTGCCTTAAATACTTGCCCCAAAATTGGTGCCAGCTCTAATGCTGAAAAATCCTTATATATATTTATATTAAATTTCGGTTATTCACCGAACTTCTTATTATTATTGCGACTGCAATGCTTTTTAATGTGTTAACAAAATATTTTTCACCTTTAAATGTTTGCTTATTCACTTTATCTTCTTAAGTTAAGTTAAACTTAAAAGCGATGCAGTTCGCGCGGTATGCTAGTATAATAGTAGTATAAGTAATACCAAAAGGTGTGTTAATTTTTTTTGTGATATGGAGTTTGATCCGGCAATATTGTTACCAGGTTTTAGTAATGGAAGCTTTGGTTATGTCCATTATCAAAATAATGTTCGGGAAATTGCTGAACGAACAACAAGTGAAACAAGGTAAATTTTGTTAATATTATATAGAGGCTGAAGAGGTAGCTAGTTATTCTAGGTTCTGGTAAAGATTAAGTATTCATAGAATTATCATTTTTTCGAAAAAAATTGCAAGAATATTGGCAAATAGTCAATTTTTAATATAATTAATTGAGGATAAACAAGTTTTATCCTATAAAACCTACTTTTAGCAATTTTTGGGGTGATAACCTTATTTCACTTTAGCCTTTATTTTCATATTAACAGGCTAATAAAAAGTATATATTTTTGTAACCAATTTTATTTATTTAATTAGCTGTAACCACATTCTTAAAATAATACTATAATACGTGTTCATTTAAAAAAATATAACTTTGATACGTCACACTTTTTGAGACTTCCTGTATAGGCTAAACTAATTTTTTACTGTGGCCTTATTCGACCCCTATATGTTTCCCAATCTACTTTTTCAAATTCAAAGTCCAATTAAAGGTAAAAACCACGAAACACACAATAAATCACAGAAAATGTAAACAAACTGTCCAAACAAATCGGCCACTGAAAAATATCAAACACAAATATCGAATAACATTTCGGCGTGACTGCCTGCGGCAACGTTTGTCAAGTTAAAAATATTCGATTCATGGTATATTTTCTTTCTCTTAATTAGATGTGAGCCAAAAAGGACATTAAAGTTTACATGCAAAAATTGTAAACAACTTGGCAACCAAGGGCAAAGCGATGATTGCTCCATCTACAATTGCCCTGCCATGATGAAAGACAAAGACATTTTAATTGGAAATTGCGTTAAACCAGAAAGAAATAAATACAACGGACAAATTGTTAGGACCAGTTATTCGTCTCATTGTTGTCTCTGACTTTAGTTTAGTTAGTATCTCATTCTTGTTTCGCATAATTTGACTAGTAGGCCGTAGTGTTGGGAAATACGGTGATTTTTCGGTAACCGGTGGAACGGCGACAGTGATTTCTAAATCACCGTGATTTTAAACAGTGATTTTATTCACTGCAGTAACTTAAATATACATAAATATTTAACTAAAAATGGAGATATAAAAAACAGCTTGGTGTCTGGCAACGAATACGAATATATTATTTATGCAGCCATTATCGGTTTTCATTGATATACAGCATATTATTTATTGATTTTATGAACATAAATATATAATAAAATTAAAATAAAATATAGCTTACTTTTTCCCAATGAAATTGAAAAATTAGCATTAAGGAAAATTAGTTTTTCAGCTTTGTTTGCACTTAATTTATTTCTACGGTCGGTTAATATTAACCCGGCTTTGAAAACAGTCTTTCACATGGCTTGGCGGTGCCCGTCACCCGCCACATCTAAACAATATAAATATTATATCAGCTTAAATCACTGCTTTCCTTTACATATTATTTTAAATAATAATTCATATGTATCATATTTCGATCGGCGCGATCAGCGATCATCCAATGCGTGTCGTGTCGATACCGATTGCAGTATTCGCTTCGATCACTGATCACCGTATTTGCAAAAAGTAAATCACTGGTAGCGCCAATGATTTTCAATTCACCGGTGAAATATCGCGGTTATTGATATATCGCCCAACACTAGTAGGCCGTGCCAAATCATTACAAAATAATATTATAAGCAGCTTTTGACTTTTGACAAGTACAAATACAAATTAGCAATATAAAAGCGTCATCTGCAATTTAACTTTAATAAATCGGTTTTATAATTTCGAAAACATGAGTAAAATTAATATACTCAAAAACAGAGATACAACGTTTTACGTACTTAATGTGACGTGTATCGGAATGATTTTGTTGGCGGGTTTTCAGTTTTTCGATCTAATAGTTTTTTGTGGGAAAGATTTTAGACCTAACCCAGTATATGATGCGTGCTGAACAACTTATATTGTCTGCATTGGAATTCGTATTTGGATTGATAGGATTGTGTGGCACCTGGACCAGAAGAGGTGCAGTGTATTTTTGTGCCTTTTCGTTTTTCTTTGTACCCATGTTACTTTCCATTTATGTGACCTTATAATGGTCTTTGTAGTATGCGTTTAACGCGGGGCAGACCCATGAGGAAGCTGTGAGGTTTCTTTGGACCAATATAAATCGTATAATGGAACAGTTGCCAGTCTTAAGGTATTTAGCACTATCTTTTACACCGGCGCACTATGGTTTCTACGACCCAATTTTTAGGCCAAAATCCATTTTTTCGAATTAATAAAAGTAAACATTAATTTAAGGCAAAGAACCAATTCTAAAACGGTATTTACCAATCGGTTATGTCGACGCTTAAACAATGTATTATACGTCAAAGTTGTCACCAATTATTACCGCGGTTATCATTGGTTGAACGCCTAAAATTAATGATTTTGTTTGTTAACATCATTGATCAGATATACACATTAGATATGCTCACGAAATTACTAGCAAGCCTGTAATTCTTCTTAAAATCCCTATAGTTATCCAGCTACAGACCGTGTCGAATATGGTGGGCTACCCTGTACAGCACTTTTAAAGGTCAATACCGGAGTATACACGATCATGCAAAACTGTCACATCTGTCAAAAAAGCCAAAACTCGCGCGCAAATTTGACCGTGTGTATTAAAAAACTGCCACATCGGGCTTGGCATGCGACTCGATGGCCGAGTTTGATTTTTCGTGGCGTACGTCGTGCAATATTGTGTATGTGTATAGGACACGTCAGTTAACGTTTCAGTTTAGGGACGTCGTTTACGGGGTTTTATTGTTAGTCTTGAGTTAACAAAATGGCTCTTTGGCGCCAGGAAGATGTATTGCGTGATTTTATAGATATGTACCAAGGTTATCCATGCTTTTGGAAAGTTAAAAGTAATAAATACATTGACAAATATAAAAAAACCTTTTCGCTGAATCACACTTATAGGCTTAGTGACTTATTGTTCAAAAATGGCCCGATACTTCGGTTTTTGAGTAGAAGCAAATGCTTTATACAGTGAATAAAGTATGTCAACATTAGTAGATTTTTGAACAGACCCACCTCAAAAAGTCCTGCTGGCACCCCCACCCCCCTCAAAGTTGGTTAAGGGATTGATATAGTTTTTTTCTAATATCTTCTAAACGGTAAATGATAAAAACTGATTTTAGTGTCGTTAGATAGAGCAAAAATTCTGCAAAATAGTAATAATTAAAATTGTATTTTTGTTTATTACGTAAGAATCTCCAATATAGAAAAAGTTGGAGGGGAGCATCCACAAGGCATTTTTTACAATATATCTTCCAAACCGTCTACCAAACAAAAAAATATAAGACACAAAAAATTAAGGCCAAAGTTTTTCCTATCGAATGGTGTATAACACTATACTATTTTCTTTTAAATTAAAGCTACCAGTGGCGTACAAAAGTAGCACTACACCAGTATAGTAGGTAGTTAAAAATAGAAATTTTTAATGTTATACTTTTATTTTATTTTTTTCAGAATATTTCTCACTTTAGTTGGTAATATTAGCTTATAGTAACACTAGAAATTGTATTTTTGTTGATTTAGTAAAATTCTACAACAAAAAAAATGTTGGAGGGGAGCATCTACACGGCACTTTTTACGATATATCTTCCAAACCATCCACCAAATAAAAAAATATAGAATTCAAAAAATAAAGGCCAAAGTTTTCCCTAACGAATGGAGTATAACATTATACTATTATCTTTAAAAAAAAAGCTACCAGTGGCGTACAAAAGTAGCACTACACCAGTATAGTACCTAAAAATGTAAATTTTTAATGTTATACTTTTAATTTTTTTTTAATATTTTTTACTTTAGTTTTATTAATTTATAATTATTTCTAATTCTGCATACTAGTAATAATAAATAATCATATTACACGGAAAATTTTTTTACCAGTACAAAAATCAAAATCAAGACGTGTGGATTGAGTTTGGTACTGGTAAAAATGTAAGACATATTTCGTGTATCGAAATTGCTACAAAAATCAATGAAAAGAAGTCTAGCCCTTTCTTTTTTCATTCACTAACCGGTTGCGATACCACCTCTTCCTTTTATGGAAAAGGAAAAAAGTGTTGGGAAGCTTGGGAATCTTTTCCGGAAGTTACTTTCATTGATTTATTGCAGCATTCAAAAAACCTTCATCTCGGCAATTAAGTGTGATCTCAAAATTCGTTGTAACCATTTACGATAAACATTCTGATAGTAGCAACATTGATATTTATCGAATGCAACTTTTTGCCCAAAAAAACCGAACGGTTGAGAATTTACCCCCAACAATGAATGTTTTAGCACTTCACATTAATCAATGCATTTATCAAGCAGGATTTGTTTGGGGTAATCTCTGCCAACCAGTGGTTGAACTTCCATGTCCATCTGAATGGGGATGGATTTTAGAGAATACTAAATGGACACCACTGTGGACCACTTTAAAAAATGAAAAAATATCATCTGATACACTATTAAAATGTAAATGTGGCACAAATTGTAAATGTTGTTTAAAAAAATTTAAAATGTACCAGGTTATGTTTGTGTGCGGAATGTTGTAATTAGGTATTTTAGATTGTGTAATAATGTGTTTTTTATTGATGTTATATACAGTGTGTCCCAGGATAGATGTTACAAGAGGACAAATGGAACAAAAATTTTTAAATTTTAAAACGAAATTTTGGGCGACCGGTCGCATGGTCCAAAACTAATAAATACAAAACTTTACTTCAATTGGTATTAAACAGGGCGAGTTAAAAAATTGACAAAAATATTTTTTTACTTAACGTGTTTAACTTTAAATTTTGACATAAAATTTAGATCTCTACAACATTTACCTATACAATTTTGTCCTATTTTTAAAAATAAAGGTACTTTATCCTTGGTCATTTTTCATATTTTTAGTTATAACTTGCCCTGTATATTACCAATTGAAATCAAATTTTGTATTTATTAGTTTTGGACCATGCGACCAGTTTCCCAAAAGGACGATTAAATATTCCAAAAATTTTGGTAAATTTGTCCTCTTGTAACACCTATCCTGGGACACACTGTATAAGCCATATTTGTTGTTATCTTTATAATAAAAAGTTATTATAATACTGTTGTTATTTATTTAAAAATATGATGAATCAAATTATAAAACAAAAGAAATAAGTAAATAAAATGTAAAGTATAATTATTAATTAATAAATCTAAAGTGAAAAATAATCTTTTAAAATTTAAGAATAACATTAAATATTTCGATTTCTAGGTACTTTATTGGTGTAGTACTAATTTGGTACGCCACTGGTAGCTTTATTTTAAAAGATAATAGTCAAAATGATAACTTTGTAGTCTGTCGTTTATGTTGTTTATTTTTTTTGTTAATGGTTTGAAAGATATATGGTAAAAAGTGCCGTATGGATACTCCCCTTCGACTTTTTTGTTGTAGAGTCTTACCAAAAAACAAAAATATTATTTTTAATATTACTATTATGCGCAATAAGGTAATATTACCAATTAATATAACTAAAGTGACAAATATTCTGAAAAAATAAAATAAAAGTATGACATTAAAAATTTCAATTTTTAACTACCTACTATACTGGTGTAGTGCTACTTTTGTACGCCACTGGTAGCTTTAATTTAAATGAAAATAGTATAGTGTTATACACCATTCGATAGGGAAAAGTTTGGCCTTAATTTTTGTGTCTTATATTTTTTTGTTTGGTAGACGGTTTGGAAGATATATCGTAAAAATGCCTCGTGGATGCTCCCTCCAACTTTTTCTATATTGGAGATTCTTACGTAATAAACAAAAATACAATTTTAATTATTACTATTTTGCAGAATTTTGTGCTCTATCTAACGACACTAAAATCAGTTTTTTATCATTTACCGTTTAGAAGATATTAGAAAAAACTATATCAATCCCTTAACCAACTTTGAGGGGGGTGGGGGTGCCAGCAGGACTTTTGAGGTGGGTCTGTTCAAAAATCTACTAATGTTGACATACTTTATTCACTGTATAAAGCATTTGCTTCTACTCAAAACCGAAGTATCGGACCTTTGAGTCACTAAGCTATTATGTTTAAGTTGATCATGCCACCAGCTCCCAAAACTTACGCAGAACGGAAAGGTACATCTGAATCGTGTGTATCAAAAGCTTCATTTGACATTTGGTTACTTGCAAGTGCGTTTCAGGTTTGCATGACTGTGTATACCCAGGTAATATCTTTCTAACGAAGCGCAAATAAACTTTTATATGAAGTACTAACATTATTTTGGCTCACTCTATCGCCCTTGTCATTTTTGACCTCAGCGTTTCGACACTCTGGGTATCAAAATCGAACTATTACTGAAGACGGACGGCACTGAAAAGTTTTTACTGACTCGACTAATTTCCCATTCTACGACGACGGCCGAATAGTCCAAAAACATTAGTTTAGATTGAGTTTCCCATTCTTGTTTCGTATAATTTGACTAGTAGGCCATGCCAAATCATCACAAAATAATATTATAAGCAGGCTTTGACTTTGACAAGTACAAATACAAATTAGCAATATAAAAGCGTTTACTTTAATTAAGCAGGCTTTGACTTTTGACAAGTACAAATACAAATGAGAAATATAAAAGCGTCATCTGCAATTTAACTTTAATAAATCGGTTTTATAATTTCGAAATCATGAGTAAACTTAATATACTTAAAAACAGAGATGCAACAGTTTTACGTACTTAATGTGACGTGTATCGGAATGATTTTATTGGCGGGTTTTACAGTTTTTCGATCTAATTTCTTTTTGTGGGAAAGATTTTAGACCCTAACCCAGTATATGATGCGCGTGCTGAAGAACTTATATTGTCTGCACTGGAATTCGTATTTGGATTGATAGGGATTGTGTGGCGTCTGGACCAGAAGAGGTGCAGTGTATTTTTGTGCCTTTTCGTTTTTTCTTTGTACTCATGTTACTTTTCATTTATGTGACCTTATAATGGTCTTTATGTATGCATTTAACGCGGGGCAGACACATGAGGAAGCTGTGAGGTTTCTTTTGGACCACTATACGTCCTATAATGAAACAGTTGCCAGTCTTAAGGTACCTATTTATCATCATCTTTTACACCGGCGTACTATGGTTTCTGCAACCCAATTTTTTCGGTCAAAATCCATTTTTTTTTCATATTGGTAAGAGAGAAACTTTTTGTTTGTTAACATCACTGATCAGATATACAACATCAGATATGCCTGCACGAAATTACTAGCAAGCCTGTCATTTTCTTAAGAAGTGCTACAAAATTTTGAAATTTTGGTCAGTTATATGGTTGAATAGTATGCAGATTTTTGATGCTTCCTATTTGATGTGGCACATCCGGTTTAACCGGAAGTGCTCTTAAATTTGCCATTTTAATTGGGAGACCATATATATTTTTTCTAAAAATGAATTCCACTGACTATGCAAGGTTTCTCTAAAAGGTCTATTCAAACATAAATTCCTTAAACCAAATACGACGATTTAACCCATTTCTACCTTACTCAATAAATTGCTCGTTTGAAGAAATAGGGTGTCAAAATTTTATTTTACTTAGTTATTTTTAAATATTTTACTTATTATAAAGCATTTTGCCATAAAATTCAGTATTTAGAGATTCTTTAGAGTGGGGAATCAAACCATAATAATGTTTTTGTTGTAAAAGGTAAAGGAAGCCACCTGCAGTCTATTGCTTAGGTTCAAAGTGTCATAACTTTTTTTTCCCTCGATACATTTTAATTTTAGCAAATAACACTTTCTCCCATATTTTTTGCACCAAAAAAGGTATACTTGATAAATAATGCTACAAGCAACTGTTTTTAAGATATTTTGGATCAAACCTTTTATTTCATAAAAAGTTTGCCATTATGCTTTATCTAGGCCACCTGGTAGTGTCCAAAAGATCTGTACAAAATGATTCTTCAAATTCTTTTGGACCAAAATACATCGATCTAATGCAATTAACCTTAGTCGAAAGGTTGCTGGTTTGCGAGATACAGGGTGTTCAAGTCAAAAAGATAAATAGAAAATTTGACACCTTGTTTTTTATTTATAATAACTTTTATATCAACTTGAATTTAAACAATTGGAGGATGCGTCCTCTGCACCGGAAGACATTTATGGCATACAAAAAAAGAAAAAAGGTAAAGGGTTAAAGGTAAATATTAAAAAAACAAATGGTACGCCTTATTTTTTTAATTCGTATTTAGTTGTAAATAATATTAAAAATAATATAAGGCATAAGACAAATTTGCTCTAAACTAGATGGGAATTAAAAAAAATATTTAAATTTTAGAAAATGCAGTAGCGTACCATTTTTTTATAAAAAATTTTTACCTTAAACCCCTTACGGACCACAATGGCTAAAATTAATATTTTTATTGTAAGCCAAAAATGTATTTTAATGCATAGGAGGCTACAGAAAATCTACTGTCCATCGCTGAGTGACAACTGTCAATTAGATGATTCTGACAACTTTTGTTTTTCAAAAATAGCCGAGTTTAGGTGAGCCATTCGAAAAATGTTAGCTGGGATAAACTATATTCTAAAACCTTGGTTGGCCATTAAAATAATTGAGAAACCTATTATACAGGGTGGCCCACCATATCCGACACGGTCTGTAGCTGGATAACCATGGGATTTAAAAAAGTAATTACTGGAACATATACAGGACGGATAAGACCACGGTATAAAATTGTTTTAGTTCTATACAGGGTGTCTCAAAAAAGTGCGACGTATCAAAGTTATATTTTTTAAATGGAACACCCTATATTTTATGACGGTTTTAGATTCTACTTTAAAAATAACTCAAGTTTGCTTATAATACTAAGTGTCTAGTTTTATTCGTTTTTGTGATATTTGATATTTTTTCAAAACGCAGAGGTAAAACTAAATTGATTTTACTTTAACATTTTTAGCACTTTAAACTTTAAAATGTGTAACAAGATTAGAAAAAGTCTGCCATATCATACGTGGGTCAAATCAAGATCAAATATTGTACAGGGTGATCAAAAAATAATTTCAATTTTTCAGAAAATCAAATAGCCATATCTCTCTTATTTTAGATGGAACACCCTGTATTTTTTTACGTCACATAATGAGAAATAAAATACTCTTTCATATGGTGTATTGGTTGCCTATACCTATCTTTTGTGCTTTTTAGTAAAATCTGTTTTTACAAATTTTTAGTCCAAATGTTTATTTAAATTAAAATTGGCTGTGACATAGCAGCCATTAATATTTTTCTTAAGAAAATAACAACGACCATTTATTGATTACTAGTGTTTTAGTCAGTTTAAAAGAAATTTCAATGATTTTAAATAAAAACTCTTTGTCTACAACAACAAGATGATATAATACTGGTAGGATGTGAAAAAAATGGTTTACTTTAGTCTAGAGTTGATCCTGAAAAATATTCTAGGAGAAACCATTTGATAACCTTAATAGTTGCTATAAAAAATTTGACACAGTGATTATGGATAATGGAAGAAACGAGTTATAGGTCACAGAATGTCGTCATAACTGACCAGAGGCGTTTTTAGGATTGTTTAAAAACACAAGTTTTATCATTACCACATTCAGCCGAAATAAGTGTTATTGGGAGTAGCATTATAAGCAACTAATGATTTTTTTTCTGTGAATTTGAAAAATAGTGGCAGATAATACAAAATCTTTTAATTTTGTGCTTTTTTCCAACAAATTTACATTTGGCAATAACGGCTTAGTAAATAGGCAATAGCTATATCACAGCCTACTTACATTTAAATAGACATTTGGAATAAAAATATGTTAAAACGGAATTTACTTAAAAAGTTTAAAGGATAGGTATAGGCAACCTATACACTATTTGAAAGAGCATTTGGTTTGTCATCATGTGGTGTAAAAAATACAGGATGTTCCATTTAAAATAAGAGAGATATTGCAATTTGACTTTCTAAAAAATTGAAATTATTTTTTGATCACCCTGTATAATCTATGATCTCGATATGACCTACGTATGATAAGGCAGACTTTTCCTAATCTTGTAACAAATTTTAAAGTTTAAGGAGTTTATACTGTTAAAATAAAATTAATTTAATTGCACCCTTGCATTTTGAAAAAAAATCAAATATTACAAAAACGAATAAAATTAGATACTTAGTTTTATAAACAAACTTGAGTTATTTTTTTATGTAGAACCTAAAACCGTCATAAAATATAGGGTGTTCTATTTAAAAAAATATAACTTTGATACGTTACACTTTTTTGAGACATCCTGTATAGAGTAAAATAATTTTATACTGCGGCCTTATCCGACCTGTATATGTTTCAGTATTTACTTTTTTAAAAACCCCATGGTTATCCAGCTACAGACCGTGTCGAATATGGTGGGCCACCCTGTATTATTATTAACCTATGCTTTATCCCTAACTTTAATTTTTTTTTTTTTAAGATTAATAGAATTCATCGTTGTAAGGTATGTTGCGGAATTTACGGTCCACGGGATAAGGAGGTTATAATAAAATCAAATCAATTGATAAGATCTTGTTGTCCCGATTTTGTTACCATATGCACGAAAATAACGGCCTATCAGCAAGGATGTGCTGATATGATAGAAAATGAAGTTAATGAAGTTTTGCAATATCAAGTTAAAAGCATAACAAGTTGGATTTTAGAAATAATTACATATAGACTAAGTTTACATACATATGTTTAATAGTGGCGCAACAGTGGCGACTCGTAAGAAAGGGTTTGTAAAAAGAAAATCATGAGCCGCCACTGGCCAACCCTTAACGTACTCGCTTTGCTTTGCGTTAAATGGCCTTTTGTATTATTCTTTTTATTAATACTCTTGTTTAATTATACCCTGTTTCGTTGCAAGCGATAGTAATAAATCATTTAATTTTATGGCAATTCGCTTTCTGTGTTAGTCCGAGTATAAATATTTTTCTTCAATTCTACCTGTAATGTACTGATAAGGCATCATAATTTTAGGCCGGCAGACTCCGCTCTAATATTCGTCAACCTTTTGGGTCAAATACAAAGGAATAACAGATGTTTACCCGTATTTACGTGGGAATAATGTGATAAAAACCTTGACAGTGGCGGTGCGCTTCAGTTTATTTTTGGGAACTTACCCTTTTTAAACAGTTTAGGTAAAATGAAAATCTTGTTTCTTTTATATGTGTGAAAAATTTATTTTAAAATTTATAGTATATCAATATTGTACAGTTGGTATAATTATAGTTAATAATAACTATTTTATTAAGAAAATAATACACATTAAAAATGCATAGTCAAAAAATAATTATTTAAAATATAATCTATACCTAATTAAATATGCTACATAATCTACATCTAATTATTCACATTCTTCCATATCTGACATACTATCACTAATTGAGTCATATGAGTCTACTTGTATAATTAGAGGTTCAACAGTTGTATCTACTATTATATCCAAAGACCACAATTTATTTTCTACTTCTAATACATGTTCGACACATTTTTTCCAGTTTTCTAGGGAAGCATTAGATATGGCAATTTGAAATAGTTTTTTTATATCTACTAGTTTAAACGTAGTATTATTTCTGGCTACTTCACCTTTCACTTGTGCTCATATAAGTTCTATGGGGTTTAGTTCGCAGTGTGTCGCTGCTAACGGCCGTCACTTACTCGATATAATTTTGAAAACCTAGTCAAAAAAAAACCTTAAAGGCTCTTTTTAAAAATAATAAAAGTTTAGCTTCATATTTTATAGTAGACTTTTTATTTGCTACCCAAATGTGGGAGTCCATTCTGCCGCACCCTGTATAATCGAATACGTTTTTAACAATCTACTTTTCGTTAACAGTTAAATGGCCGAGACATGCGCGTTTCTGCGGAGAAGCCATTTTGTCGATACGGTAATACTTTGAACAATACTATAACAATTTATAACCACTCAGTTACACATGTACGGAAAGATACTAAAATATATATAAAATTTATAATCCTTATTTAACGCAATTCGGTGTATTTCTACCTGTTCTTTGCACAGAGACTGGTGCGCCTGTGGTTTACAACTTTCTAACCGTCCCGAGACATTTTTATTGCTATCTCTTGCAACGAAATAGGGTATAATAGCTATTATTAAATATTATGCGTTAAATTACATACATGCAGTAGTTAATAATATGATTTGTAGTTTAATTTTTGTCCTCCTAATATTGCACCAAATAAAATACATATTTTTTTAAACCATTTTATTATTTTCTTAATATTAGAGTATTTCTTTCTTAAAATTATTTAATTTTTTATAATAATTTAATTTAAATTTTGGAAAGCAAAACTGATTACCGAAGAACATATTTTGCATGTCTGAGTTACTACTTTTTCATCTTTGGGATATCGCTAAAACATTTTCAAAAAACTAAAGAAAAGAAATGTAGCCCGTGATACACATACGACATATGATGTCCGTCATATTTTTGCAGTCGGTCTGCCGGTTTTGCAATTTCGAATACCCAGTATCGCATGCGTCACTGTGGAGTAAAATTTAAAAATAGACCCGCTGAACACCAATTAATATTTTTTCAAAAATCGCGATTTTTCCTCAGCCAAATTTGACTAGACGGCTGTGAAATCAAGCTTTTGTCTAAATAAGAACATACGTATACTGGTTAAGCAAATAGGTATGGGGATATCGGCCAGCAAAGCAACAACGAAGGATGTATGTGACTAATCCAATTAGAAATATTTACATGCAGGTATTCACGTTAGACTGTTTAATTTCTCTACATTGCCTATATCTTAAGTTATTTACCAGAACCGGTATACAATGTTTGTTTGAAAAGAAATGAACTGTCAGTTGATTTTCTGGCTTCAGATCAAAGCTCTGTCCACTGCGCCACGGGGAGACAAGTATGTATAACAGGAACAGTTTAAAAATGTAAATTCGGTGCTCTTTGATAAGAAAAAACAATCACAAAAAGTTTAAAGCAAATAAATCGCGGCCGCCTTTGCTATATTTCTTTATGATTTGCCGGTTGATGCAGCTGGTCATCGCACTATGGGATTGAAATTAATTTTTTTGGTCAAAATTCTGAAACTTACCAATCTAACTTAAAATGTGGTGCTTTTTACTGAAAAAATATTATGAATTATTACAAATGCTTTTTGGGAACCTAAAACTTATTATATGATATTATAAATTTACACCCCCTTAACATTATTATTTTTATTGTACAAAATAAACTAAAATGTCAGCTTGTTTGGTTAATTCGGTAGTATTCTAATCAGTTATCCGATGATTATTATCTTATATGATAAACAGGGTACGACAATAGGTATGATTTTTTAAATCGAATACCCTGAATATTATATTACCACCAAAAAATCTTTTAAAATGCTTTAAAAATACTTACTACATTTGATGTGTCTATCTCAATTAGTTTCGGAAATATGACCATCCAACTCTGAAAAATAATTTTAAATTATTCTTAGAAGAGTAATAGAGATACATCTTCCCAACTTTTTTATTTTTTAACGTATAAAATAAATAAAAAACACTGTTTTGTTGGGTAGATTCTGTAAAATCCATATTTTTCATCAGAATACTTTTTATCTTTTAGGATATACAGTGTAAGACAAAACCTATTAAATTTTAAAATGGAAAACCTTCTAAATTATAAAAAATCTTGTATCTGTCCTTACACTCAGAAGTAGCAAAAAGTAGGAAGGCAATTGTAAGTACAAAAACTGTTAAAGAAAAAGGTAAAAAAATCTTTGACAAAAGTAGCGAGACTTCGCGAGACTGCATCGGAAACACAACAATAGCTCTTATTATTTAAACTCTTTTACTTTTTTAGTAAACAAGACTAATAATAAACTAAGTAGATTAAATGTTGTATATTTATGTTTACTTAAAATACATTTTCAAGTTTCTTATTACCCCAATAGCAGTCGTCATATCCTTTTATAATTTTGCGTACATGTAGTTTGGAGTATCTACTGAAATACACAGCATAAGCCATTAAAATTTCAAAGTTGCTTTTTGGCCAAAATAATGGATTTCTATCCCATAGTATATCGGCGCGTCGCTGTAAAGGATAGCGGCGCCTTTGTATAAAATAGTCCGATTGCAGGCGGCCTTTTTTATGTTTTTTTGTATTATTTTCAAAGGGTACCGAATTTGCGCTTTAAAATGTTCTTACTATATGTATGTGTGTATTTTTTTAATGTATGTATAACATGTAATTTTTTAATATTTATATTAGCTGCAAAAACTCTCTATAAAAATTGCATTGGTTGGAAAAACGTTAAAATGGACTACCGGGTCAGCGATCTCGTAACGGTGCGTTTCCTCCACCATCTGACTGCTGATTGATGTACCGGGTCTTTGTTGTTTGTTGTAATGGTACTTTGTTGGTACTTATTAGTTTGTTACTAGTAACAAACTAATAAAATTATTTCCCAATGTGGCGTATTTATAGATTTTAATATGTTTTGTTATGGTTCTTCCGTTTAATACTTATATTAATTATTATTGTTTGATTATGTGTTGGTGCGTCTAAACTAAGGTAAGTGTTGCTATAAACTTTAAATATGTAATTATAGAAGCCGTTATTGCTATTTTCGCATACATATAAAAGTGATAAAGGGTGTTGTGATATAAGATTCTGATCGTTGAGAATTTGAATCCTAAAGTAATACTAAGAAGAAAAGTTGAAATAAACCTATGTCTTAAATATCTTGACTTGACCAAATTTTTAAATATATATTTTTTTAATGTCTGTAATAGCACTCTAAATATTTTGATATGATTCCGTCCACAGCTACTATTTAAGGGGATATTCTAGTTTAGAAATTTGAAAAATTGGAAAAAAATTGTTTTTTCATAATTCGATAGATTAGGTATAGTAAGAACATTTTAAAAGCGCAAATTCGGTAACCTTTGAAAATAATACAAAAAAAAAAACATAACAAGGCCGCCTGCAATCGGATTATTTTATACAAAGGCGCCGCTATCCATTACAGCGACGCGCCGATACACTATGGGATAGAAATCCATTATTTTGGCCAAAAAGCAACTTTGAAATTTTAATGGCTCATGCTGTGTATTTCAAAGTAGATACTCCAAACTACATGTGCGCAAAATTATAAAAGGATATGACGACTTCTATTGGGGTAATAAGAAACTTAAAAATGTATTTTAAGTAAACTTAAATATACAACATTTAATCTACTTAGTTTATTATTAGCCCTGTTTACTAAAAAAGTAAAAGAGTTTAAATAATAAGAGCTATTGTTGTGTTTCCGATGCAGTCTCGCGAAGTCTCGCTACTTTTGTCAGAGATTTTTTACCTTTTTCTTTAACCATTTTTGTACTTACAATTGCCTTCCTACTTTTTGCTACTTCTGAGTGTAAGGACAGATACAAGATTTTTTTATAATTTACAAGGTTTCCATTTTAAAATTTAATATGTTTTGTCCTACACTGTATATCCTAAAAGATAAAAAGCATTCTGATGAAAGATATGGATTCTACAGAATCTACCCAACAAAACAGTGTTGTTATTTATTTTATACGTTAAAAAATAAAAAAGTTGGGAAGATGTATCTCTATTACGCTTCTAAGAATAATTTAAAATTATTTTTCAGATTTGGATGGTTTATATTTCCGAAACTAATTGAGATAGACACATCAAATGTAGTATTTTTCTAAAGCATTTTAAAAGATTTTTTTGGTGGTGATATAATATTCAAGGTATTTCATTTAAAAAATCATACATATTGTCGTACCCTGTATATCATATGAGATAATAATCATCGGATTACTGATTAGAATACTACCGAATTAACCAAACAAGCTGACATTTTAGTTTATTTTGAACAATAAAAATAATAATGTTAAGTGGGGTGTAAATTTATAATTACATATAATAAGTTTTAGGTTTCCAAAAAGCATTTGTAATAATTTATAATATTTTTCCAGTAAAAAGCACCTTATTTTAAGTTAGATTGGTAAGTTTCAGAATTTTGACCAAAAAAATTAATTTCTATCCCATAGTGCGATGACCACCTGCATCAACCGGCATATCATAAAAGAAATATAGGAAAGGCGGCCGCGAAGACAAGCATGCCGATTTATTTGCTTTAAACTTTTTGTAATTTTTTTCTTATCAAAGAGCACCGAATTTACATTTTTAAATTGTTTCTTTTTATTAAGTGGACTGTATCTTCTACATTTTATACAAAAAAATTGAATTCGTAAAATTTTTAAACTCATTTAGCGTCCCAAAATTAAATGAAGTTTTACGCGTAGACAGTTTAGTATTTTATAAAACAGATTTCTTTATTCATGGTTTCGAATGTTTCTACATAGACAATGACCAAATTAGTCATGGTTAGCGTTGTAAACATTGTGAATTCACCGTTACTAACTTATTTCGTATTCTCCTTATTATTCGTATGTTGCAGTAATCAAATATTATGGTAATATTAAAAATTGTGTAAAAACCACATATGTACTGGGTATTCCATTTTAGAGGAAAAATAGCATATTTTTTGACTTGCCCCATATTTTTAAAGAAATTCGATACCAATCAATATATTTTAGCTCGGAGAATTTAAAAATCGTATTAAAAAAAAAAACAATTGCATGAAAAACGAAAGACTTACGTCATAAATGTTGTATTGTTTTAATGAAACACCATTTACTCTATAAAATTTGAGTATGACCAATGGGAGGATATACACTACTTTTTGACGTAAAAATGATAGTTGCAACAATCAAGATGGCGGATGGGCGCCATCTTATAAAAAAAATAAATGGAAAGGGGGTCTTGTGGCACATCATTTTAAAGCTCCTGATGGGAACTTCATAACCCTAAAATATAAAGTTTCAATATCTTTACCCACTACAAAATGGCGGTACTTTATAAATTACCTAAATACCTGATTTGGATGGCCATATTTCCAAAACTAATAAAGTTAGATTAACTTAATGTTGTATTTTCTTAAAGCACTTTCAAAATTTTGTTTAATGGTGATATAATATACAGGGTGCTTTCATAAAAAATATTCACTTTTTGTCCTTCCCTGTATATTTTAATATCAGTATCACCATTATAAATAGCCTTAAATGAGGTTTAAGAAAATACCACATTAGGTACATCCAACTTTATTAGTTTCCGGAAATTATTATAGGGTTGTAAAAGTACTCGTCAGGAGCTTTAAAATGATGTGTGACATGACCCTTCTTTTCATTTCATTTTTCCCAAAGATGACGCCCATCCGATATCTTGATTTTTGCAACTATCATTTTTACGTCAGAAAGTAGTGTATTACTCTCATTGGTTATACCCAAATTTTATTAAAAAATTCAGGGTACAAAAGTTAGCAGGGGGACTATTTACTTTCACACTGTATATTAAACGAAAAGAAAAATTTTGCCTTTTATATAACTATTATTATGAATATTTATCAATCTACTTAATTTAAAGTATAAAACTTTAAAGTTGGGAGAGTCAAAATATTTTTAACTTACATTAAATACCGCACACACTGGTAATAGAATTTACCTCTTTTTTCTCCATTTGAAAATACGTCACCATCTTCAAAAAAGATCTTGTTTGGATTCTGTATATCGTTGCGGCGTATTTAATAATAACGGCCCTATATAAAAAATACTAACAATTCACATAAATCGTATATTAAAATCACAAAACAGCCCTTAACATTCAAAATCGTTTTGAACAACTTACGCTGCACGAATAATTTGCGTTCACAAAGTTGCAGGTTAAGCACAGGTATACAGCCAAATAGGTCTGGATAGTCGGTTAGTTCGAAACATGGGTACTAAACACTTTTTATTTTTCTATGTACTCAACTTTTACATAAACATTAATAAAAATATTTGAGATGTCTAAAATATCCAACAATGATTACGACCACAGCCTTCTTAAACTCTGAGCCGTGAAGTAAGAAAGGCAACGTTGCCAAATAACACTGTACAGTAGGAATATTGAAATGAGTTCCTAATAGATTACATGCTAAATAATTAATTTTTTAAGTGTTTTTAAACAAAATATAGGTATTAATTTTTTTTTGATATTTTAGACAACATATAGGTATAATTTTAAATACTATAGTTGCCCTAAAAAGCAATAATGTGTCTGCAAAACTTATCAGGACCTTTTGCCTTATACAAATTTGTTGGTAAGGATTTAAAAATTTCAAATTCTTATGATGTTTTCTACCCCGCTTTATGCATTTTGTGCGAACAGACCAATGTAGCTTTTTTAAAGTTAACTAAACATTTATTATTTAGCAATTTTGCAATACTTAAAATGAATTGAAAGCATGTGTGTTTAGTTATAAATATAAAAGCTTAATAATATAATTAATAACACCCACGATACGTTAGTATTTAAGCTTTTAGCCTTCGTGGTTTGTCCAAAGATAAAAAAAAATAATATAGCGTATTACATAAGATGCGTTGTAAAATAACAAACGCTTTAAATTAGGTTTTCCACTATATTTACCCTAAAACCGCCTTAGGTAAATAACTTTCAGAATATCTATATAAATAATATTTTTTGGTGAACTTACCAGGATATTTATGCGCATTAGTTGATATAGTCCTTAGGATATTGCTTGGGGTAAATAATTGTTTTTGGTGCACTATACACACAATATATATTTATATTGATATAAAATAAATACAATTTTTTAAAAACACACTTGTTAGTTAGTAGCTCGTAAAATATATTTGTCCATTTACCGTATAGGTACTACTTGTACTTTTAATTAAAAAAAACACATAGGTCAAACGCGCACAACCAGGCTTTTCTAATTTCATCGTTTTTGAGGAAATTAAATGTTGTTTGATAACCCTCTGTTTTAATATAACTGGGGTAATTCGTTTTCCAGCCCGAAACGCAACACGTTCGTGCCATAATGTATGCCGTACGCACCAAGTATACGCGCACATTTAAACGTATAAACAACGATTGACATATTGGCACTGGTCCTATTTTTTAAATGTAACAATGAATTTCTTATTCTTCTTTATATAATAAATACACGCTACGATTTAACTTTTTAAAAACAGAAAAAACCTTTTAAGCAATCGTTTAAACTTGTTTCTGTTTACTTCTAAACATTACTTGACATTCCTACTGTGCAGTGTTGCCAGATTTCTCCTTCACGGCTTAGAATTTAAGAAGGCTGTGTTACGACAGTTATTGACATTTGATATTGCTAACGATTTCTCTCAGACTTACGTCAATGGCGTAATGTTTTGCTCACTCTTGGTTTAAACGGTATAAAGAGAGAACAACAAGGTATGACGAAACACTAAACACCTCTGAAACAATACAGGGTGTAATTTAATTGATGGTTGAAATTACAGGGTATGATTCCATAGCTTATTTTAGGAAGAAACGCTCATATAAACATATGTTCTAAAAGTCCTAACTTTTGAGATACAGGGTGTTATAATTTTTAAAAACCAAAAAATTTTTAAAACACTTATTTTAGTTAAAACTTTTAAACTGAATATAAACCCTATTTCAATAAGTATTTATTATTTTTGTTACATAATTGCTAATAAAAAATTATAAAACCTAATTTTTAAAAGAAAAGATCCCGCAATGCTTCTATTATGGTCTAAAAATATGCACTTAAGTAATTTTTTTTTCCTCCTAAGGTAAACAAGGAAAAAAATAAGAGACATAAAGGCAGTATTTTTATTTGCCTAATATAAAGAAAGCACAAAAAATTAGACACATTTACAGTTAGTACTGTTTTTTTGTTGGAAATATTATTTCAGTTGCCTCTTGAGACGCCACTGGACTTATTAAATGTAATTAAGTTAGTATTAATATTGCCAAAGTAAATTAAAATTGAGTAAAAAACAGTTAGGATATATTTTTTAAATTTTAACACTTAAAAGTTAAAAGGTCATATATTAATATGAACTTTTCTTCCTCAAATAAGCTAATAAATTGTACCTTGTATTTTTAGCCACCAATTACATTACACCCTGTGTATATCGCCTTTGCCTTTTATGACACTCGAAACCGGAAAAAAAATATATACACGGTATACTCCATAAATTTGTATTTCGTGCAACATTGACTTGTTTTGTTCTTATCTAAAGTTTAGAAAATATCTAAATGGTAACTTTGTGTGTAAAATAAAAACCACAAGAAATATTGATTTTTTAACACAAATAATGAGGGGTTGCGTGACTGGACAGTGGCCTGCTTTGCGGTCTTCACATGTTATTGTTGAAAAATCGATTTTTGTTTAAGGTTATGCCGTAGATCTTAAGTGAAACTAGTTCAGGTTTACGTTTCTTTGAATGTCTTGGATATTAGCTTTGTTCGCGGGTCTAGTAATGAACCGATTCTGAACCAGAGCCGAACTGGTTTAGAATTGTTTAAAGCGCAAGTCTAGTTATTTATTAGTTCGGAATTTTTATTTACCGCGAACGATTTTCTATACAGCTGAGGATGTATTCTAACCTAGCCTTTTGGTTAGGATTTTTATGGTTAAATTCGATAGTATACAAAAAAAAAAAATTGAACAAAAGGTAAAATTGTTAACTGTCGAATGCCACTCGAGGTCTCTCGGCGGAAGACGAGGGATTCCCTGCCTCCTCTAGTTTTTAACATAAGTGTGTATTTAACTAAAGATAAAATTCAAACAACAAGAAATGGTAAAATCTTGTAATATTGTCTATATTTTTTAATTAAATCTTTATTTATTTTATTGCATACATACATTCATACGGAATACAATTAAAAATCCTTTGTTTATATACGCTCAGAATCACAAAAATATTAAAAAAATATTCAACAGGTATATTAACCCGCGTAAAAAGTGGCAGAAACAACTAAACTGTAATACAACGGTTTATTTCTGTACCACAAAAACATAAAACAGCTGACCATGTCGACAATGCGCATGAAATTCCGAACTGAACTTTTAGTTCCAACAAAAATCCAGGACTAATAATCCAGTTTACGAACCGGTAACGAACTGATTCCATTGTAACCCGCGAACACAGAACTGTTACTAAAAATTCAGGATTTTACTAACCGCGAACGCTGCTTTTTCATTGCGCATGCGAATAGTCCCAGAACCGGTTCAGAATCGAACCCGCGAAGCTATGTAATAGTTTTAAAGAAAATTATTGCAAGTTCCCTTATTAAGCTCCGGAATTATTATTACAGCCCTATATTTAAATTGTGCTTGTACCCATAATTTAAAGTTATTGCAAATCATGTTGACAGTACCATTAACCTAAAAAAAGGGAAAACATTTTAACAGATTTTCTTTATTGTTTTGTGTTGTAGGGTTTTGTTTAACACAATTACATAAATTCATTTGAAAAAGCAAGGTTTTAAGTATTTTTACTTCTAAAAACTTTTCGATTTTGTGATCGGCAGCCGTTCGGTTAGAGCGAACACTTCCGAAGTTAAATAAGACCGAAATAAGGCACGACCTAAAACCGACATAAATAAAGCCAGGCACTATCATTATTAAGGGAGTCCTACCATGCATCTGCGCAAGCTCAGATGTCAAAATAAGGCTGGTATCATTAGTGCCTGGCCTTATTTCACTGTGCAATAATTCTCCATTAACATAAAATCTTGGGCTTTTATCGCCTTTATTTCTTAAATGATACACAATATTTCTGCTGGTGTATACAGGGTGATCATTCTTAAGTTGGCAATATTGCTAACATCCTTATTATTGGATATATGAAGTCGGGGAAAATTAGTAAAGTTGTAGTACTCTTTTCATAAGTGCTGCCAACCCGAAAAACAATTGATCATCGGGTTATCGATTTATTACAAAAAATGTAATTTTTTATGTGGAACACCCTTTAGATTTGGATGGTAATATTTCCAAAACTATAAGAGATAGACCTATCAAATGTGGTATTTTTTAAAGCTCTTTAAAATGTCTATTTAATGGTGATAAACAGCCGGTTTACTATTAAATTCCCGATGATGGCTATATTTCCGAAACATTAAGAAGAATGGATATTCCATTTGAATACTTTTTAAATCTTTTTTATAGATCTTTAAATGATGATATAAAACAGGGTCGCTTTTATGTATGGAAAAGGTCGATTATTTGCTAAAGTAAAATAGCTAGCGAAGAATGTTATATAAAAACTTGGTTTTTAGAAATCTATTACACCGCACATAAACTAAGAATACAGGATTAGTCAAAAAGCCATGGAAGAACAAAGTTACTTTACTTTAAAAGGAACCCCCTGTATATTATTCAATATTTCAAATATTTACAAGATTCTAAAAAAATGTAATTTTTTCTTAAGAGTAAAGTTTAGGATTAAAAATTACTTCCAAATATGCAATTGTGTTCGTTTAAAAAATGTTTTTTTTGCTACGATAATGGTAAAAATTTAGGTTCGTACATTGAGTGTACTATATTTTATATTATATTATAGTATTATATTTATATATTATAAATGTCATAGGACAGTTTTAAATAAACTTTTAAATAATTTGATATTAAAACAAGAAGAATGTACAAACTTAAATTTTCTCGATTTTCGCAGAAAAAAAAATAAAACAAAATGACAATTTTTTTATACCGGGTGTTGCTCCGTCGAGCGGGAAATAGGGAATCCCATGTAAATTTTGAAGTGGTCCAATTTTGGCTCCCATAATTATTTTAGAAGAAAATATAATTAGGATTTTTAAACGAAAAGTTGTACCCAGTGTACAAATTTCAGCTTTTCTCAGTCCGCCAGCTAAGAGATAAATGCTAAAATAAGATACGAATCTCCTATCTTCTTAGCCGCCTTGTATTATTAGGAGTTTATAATAAAATACTAGAAAAATTATTTAACCTCTTACTCTCTAGTTGTCAGATCAATGTCACATCATTCTTAAATAATGAGCTACTTAAATCAAGAAAAAATCACTATTATAAAATGGTTTTACCAGGGAAATAGTTATCGAAGAGTAGCGGACATGTTTGCAACCTATTTTCCCAATAGGCCAATACCAAGTAAATCGACAATAGAACGGACGATAAAAAATTTGAAACTACAGGCACAGTAATCAATAATTGCAAATGTGAAGAGAATCGACGTGATCTTTTCGCCAAACGATTTTTCTATGGGGACATTTAAAAACTAAGCTACCAATAAAAAATATAAAAATTTAGTCCAGCTAAGGAATGCTATTTCCGCTGAATGTGCCAGAATATCGATGTACCAACTAGCCAACGTAAGAAATGAGTTTTATAATCGTTTGGGTTATTGTCTGTCAGTTAATGGTGGAATATTTGAGCATTTGATTAAATCCTAATATTTTCGTCATAAATTGATTTCTAAATGTAGAAAAATTTGTTTTATTGTCTTGCGTAACTATGAGTGCATGTGTTGGAATTAGCTGTAAACTAAAATGAAATGCGAGGATTCTTTTTGAAATTCCCGTATAAAATTGTTCAGTTTTGGCAATGACATTATAAATGAATGATCTAAATTGTCACTGATAAATCGATATGGTGTTTTTATTGTTGATTTCTAGAGTACAGGGTGCATAATGAGATACTACGTTGCAGAAATATTAAGCAGTTTACTCTTTACTGGTTTGTTGAAAAATGCTAAAATTTTCATTTTGGGTGGAACTTACTGTGCTCTTAAATAAATCCTAATAGCATTTTTTATAAAAAAATTAGGGAGCCAATATTTGACTACTTCAAAATTTACATGGGATTTCCTATGTCCCGCTCGACGGAGCAACACCCGGTATATATCACCAAAACTTTTCAGAATTTCCTAAAAAATTTAAACGGTATCGAATTTAGAACACCCTGTACTTTAACCATCTACTATTAAACATAAGATTTTTGAGATAAATAAAAGTATATAACTTTTCAGGTTTACTAAAAGCTGAAATATCTAGATTCATGTCATGTTATCATTATAAACAAATTACCTTTATTAGGATATTCTAAATTTATAGTGTTCACCGAAGGCTAGCATAATTTAAACTATAATTATCTAACGGTTAGTTGTTGCTTAACTACGACTCACAATGTCTATAATTACAAGTTATTACTTAACTTTCAAATGGCGAGCAGAACTGACTACGTACTCTTGAACTGAGTAACTATTGCTGGCCCACATATTAAATTTTATGAATAAATAACAAACGTAGTTTTATTCAAAAATGTAGTAAAAACATGTCAAAAATATTGGAAATTCGGATTAAGCGCTCTATTAGACACTTTTTGAGAACTGTGATGTCATAAAGTCCGTTTTACAGTCGGCAAGTTCTTTCTGCAACTTGCAAGAAACTTGTGGTAGGCATGCGCAGTACGCAAACAGCAGATTTTTGGCAGCGTATTCTGCAACTTTATTGCGACTTCCAACTTTACCAGTTGGACCGATTTTTCTTGCAGTTGCAACTGCAAGTCTGGAAAAATATGGTTATTTTTAGTGGTATCAACCCCACCCAAAGTTACTAGTTGAGTGACCACCACCTTCTTGCTTTTTTTCTTGAATTTTTATCCCCCAGGAGGGTAGCGGCAGCAATAATGAGGTAAATTGTAGCCGCGGTGGCTCTTTTTCGTTTGATTTTTTTCATTTTTAACAGCTATTCTAAATACCGGTCAATAGCTAGGTTAGGTTCTAACTTTATTTTTCACATTTTGCACGTTGGTACCTTGCCTTATTTTGCAATATTAAAAGCGAATTGCCGACTGTAAAACGAATCTGCAATAAACTTGCAGCAAGTTTATTGTTGAAAGAAAGTTGCTGCAACAAAATTGCCGACTGTAAAACGGACTTGCTCTTGCTGCAATTGGTAGAGTAAACATTAATAGTAAAAAGACACAAGCGTCATACAAATAAGACATCAATCAACTATTTTTGTCTAAACGCGTCTTTTAAATAGTGTGCGAGCACCAAAAAGGGGAATAATTGAAAGTGAGACAAAACTGATGAACGCCTGGCTTTTTACTATTGATGTTTACTCTATCGTATATTTTAGATACATTGTGTCCCAGGATAGGTGTTACAAGAGGACAACTGGACCAAAAATTTATGATTTTTAAATCGACATTTTGGTGAAACTGGTCGCATCCTCTAAAACTAAAAAACACAAAATTTTACTCCGGCTGGTATTATACAGGGCGTATAAGTAAAAACATGAAAAATGCCTAAGAGTAAAGTACTTTTGTTTCTAAAAATAAAACAAAATTTCATAAGTATATATTATTTTATAAATGTAGCTGAGGATTGAAGAAATTTTATGCCTTCTTGTCCACTTATTAAATTTAAATGCGTTATGTAAAAAATTGCATTTTTTTCTTTACTTTAATGCTTTAACTTTAAATTTTAACATAAAATTCAATTCTTTAAAACATTTACACATACAGTTTTTGTTAGATTTTAAAAAGAAAGTGCGTTGCACTTTGTTTTTTTTATTTTTACTTACAACTCACCCTGTAAAATTTTGTATTTCTTAGTTTTTAGACCATGTGACCAGTTTTCCCAAAATGCCGATTTAAAATTCAAAATTTTTTATTCAATTTGTCCTGTTGTAACACCTATCCTGGGACACACTGTATCTTTGTCATCTACATATTTGATAAGTGCACTTTGATGAACGTATACTGGGTGTTAACGAATCTATTAGACATTCTCCTGCTCTGATATAAGGTTTGTTCCAGCAGGCTGTCAGAAATGTTTGCAACCGTTCGGATTCTGCGTACGTCAAATTTGTCGTTCCAGCAGTGCCATGTTTCTAACATTATACAATTGTTTGTTGTTCCAGCAGTAGTTTTAAGATGTTGGAAACATGTTGGAAACTGTTTGAAAAGTTTGCAAACTTTCTTCAAACATTACTGACAAATTGTTAACATAACCTTTCTTGTATTAACGTATAAGCAGTATGCACGCCTTGTTTATTTTTCGTTCCAGCAGAAAACTGTTGCCAACATTTCTGACTAATGTTTGTAACAATTTCTGCGTTTTACGATGTTGCTAACATGTTTCCAACATTCTGCTGGAACAAACCTATTGCCAAACCACGACATTGTTTTTTGGCCGATTCCTTTTGTCTCCTTTATTTTGCCTCTGACTTACACCATTCTACAGAATAAAACAAAATAATTGGACCCAGATATGTGATATATGTTAAATTCTAACCTTGAAATATCAGAATATAAAATCAGAAATTTTTTAACGTTTTTTGCAAAGTACTATATATTGGTGGATGCTAAAGCAAAATTTACCCTTAAGTTCAGAAAAACGTATTTTGCATGTCTGAGTCACCATCACTTTTTCATTCTTGAATTTATTGCTAAAAAACTTCAGAACTGAAGAAAAACATTGTTGCCTATGACTCGCATGCCCCTGTCTATTAAACTAAGAATAAACCATATCCAAAGTTTTTTAAGATCAGGAAAAATTGTGACTTTTCTAATCACGCATTCATGTTTAGTAATCCAAAATACATTACAGAATCTAAGGTCATATCCCTTTTTGTATTTTATCAAGTGACATTAAACTCACGATATTAAAATATTATTCCTGTTAACGTGACCCAGGTAATCCGTTTACCTTTTCTTCAAAGATAATTTAGCAAATCTTTGTCCTTATTGACTGTTGACGGATCGTGTCCTTGATTTTTTTTATATCACTACCTAATTTATATTCGTGAAAGAAATATAAAATAATGTTAATTATTTTATAAATATATAAGGAATATTTCTCTTTACACACAGATCTTTACTGAGATTTTAGGATTTTTAAATTATTTATAGATTTAAAAAAGATTTAAGTCCGGTACTGACATGACTTTTAATGCGCATGTACCAAAACCCTACCGGTGGGCCTCGAGTTTGTTAACTGCGCGAGGTCGTAAAAATCCGCATAAGGCAACTAGGCTTTGTGTATCTAAATGTGAGATAGGCCAGACCTTAATTAAACAGTTCTCCTATATTAATAACTAATTATGCCTTTTTTGTTTCAGATCATGTGACCATACCCAAAACAACAATATGCCAGAGGCCGACAGTCCCCTGGGAAAATGGCCGCACAGTCTAAGCTCCATGATGGCTTGCCTGGGTTGTACCCTGGGCTTGTTCAACATATCCCGCTTTGCAATATTGACAATCCACTTCGGGGCCAATTTTATATTTCAATTTCTATTGCTAACATTCGTATTCGGCCTACCTCTTTTCACGTTACAACTATGCTTGGGGCAGCAACTAGGGGCCGGTGTGATTGACATGTGGAGAATATCGCCCCCTGTTCCAGGGTGGTGTGTCTTTGCGTATTACGCAAGCGTTGACTGGACTGTATAGTATTATCGGAGTGTCGTGGATGTTCGTGTATTTTCGTGATTCGTTTATTACAGCCGTGGATAAGTACCGATGGGCTGAGCCGTTCCTGTATTATAGAAAGGTACGTGATTTTAAAGGTTGAACTATTTACTATTAAGTGGTAATAATATGACGCATTAAAAATCACAAACAACAACAAAGTTAGATTATTAAAATCAAATTTGGAATTATAAGAATAATAGAGACATTTTGCAACTCTTAAAATAACAGACGTTTTTTGGCCTCCTTATAGTTATCGTTATTAAACATAACGATTACAGCAGCAGTTTTAGACAGAGATTTTGCAGCCTCTTCGAATAAATTTATCTTGCGTCTGCGCTTTCGACACATAACCTTATTTTTACCTGTGGTTCATCGATTTTAAAGTTTACGAAAAATCACGTATTTACTTTTATTCTCCATAAGTTATATATTGATATTTAAATATATGCAAATAATTCTCTTGATTTTGTTTTTCAAAGTAGATGTAACAATACAGTATAAGCAAAACACAAAAAGTAAGGTTAGGTTTGGTAGTAGAATAAAAAGCAAGTGTGCCAGATTGTAACATGTAAATAGATTACTGATTTAAAACATCCTCAAAAATGCAAGTTAGAGCTTATGTATCAATGATATTTTAGTTAATACGGCATTAAAATGTCAACCTTCTTAAATAATTGATATTAAAAATTCTACAATCCGACAACCACGCAGTTTAACAATAACGATAACGATAAAGATAAACTCTTCGGTATTCATCCGTAATTAAAGGAGTCCGGTATGGTTAATAACGATAACGGATCATGTTTGCGTTACTGCGCAGACTCAGAATAACGTTAACCACAACGGAATTGCAAAATAAGAGGTGCAAAATGTCTCTAATAATAAAACGTTTCTTTTTGTTTTGGTTGGTAAAATTTTTAATTTTTGACAACACAGTTAATAAAATTTATTTATTAAGGTCTAGCCACACATAACAGTACCAAGGTCGCGCCAAGACCGGATTCACAATGATAGAAGAAAGTGGGGCAGATTAATTTAAAAAATTCAAAGCACTTTTCATGCCCTAAAAAAATATAAAAAGCATTTTTGTCAAGCTAAGTCTATTGTTTTATGTATGTATATCTCCTGGTTTAAATAAAACACATTTTTCTACTTATCTCTCTTCCTTTTTATCCAAACTTTGGGTGTAGTAGGTATAGGCATAGAGTAAGGAAATTATAAGAGTTATCATGGAATAGCCGATTTAAGGACAGGTCATGCGAAAACTCCCAATATAATTTTATTCGTTTCTCGTTGAAATACCGCCAGTTAGTCATTTCAGTAGCTTACGTGTCTCCCCACCGCTGATGTTACACGAGGCGAAGCTTCGACCGACGCATTTAAAGTGTAAACTGGCAAAAATGACAAGCCTGCCGCAAAAGCGGTACGAAAATTTTAGCATGCCATGGTTTCTCTTATCCGTAGGTATGTTAATTTATGGTATAGGTAAAACTGTTTTATTTACCTTATTTGTGAAGGTTTATTTTACGATCACGTGTAATTTAAAGCGTAGTGTAACAAACTCATATTAGTGCAATTTTATTAAATAAAAAACTTTTTGCACCGCATCCCACTCATTTCACCAGCGAGACGCCACGTCTGCAGGGCTCTTTGCGATTATGTGTGGGCAGACCTTTAAACATAATTGTACATTTAACCGGTATATCTTCGTTAATTTTACTTTGATTCATTTCAAATTGTTGTACAATATTCTTGATATGTTTCCTATTTAGAAACTTTAATAAAATAATGCAAAAAAGATTTCTTTTCCATAAAATCATTCAAGGAGTCACACCGTCTCATTCCAAAACACACTGTATATTGCCTATGCCAGTAATTAAATAGACTTCATGATGAAAACCCTTTTAAAATCTTTTAGGGACGAGTCTACCACGAATATTCATACCGCCATGTATGGTAGCGGCGCTTTAACCCAGCCTGTCAATTTTAACATGGGTCGGGTGTCGGACTGGGCAAACGCGTCACTTTTTTGTCGGACAAGTTTATCACAATGTTTTTGATGTTATTTTTAAACATTGTACCAAAAATGGTAAGGATTTCAGTCACGAAACCTTAAGGCTCAAACTTATGTATTTAAAAATTGCATGTAAAACATTGTGGTAAACTTGTCCCGCAAAAAGTGACGGATTCGCCCAGTCCGGACATCCGAAACATGAAAAATTAACAAGTTGGGTTAAAGCGCCGCTTTTATAAGTGGCGGTATGAATTTTCGTGGTAGACTTGTCAAATGGAACGCCCCTAAAAGCCGATTCTCCACCCTAGGGGCTTTAACCCGGGGTTTTCACCCTGGTAAAAAGTCTTTGCCTCTTTGACGATTTACATCTGCGAGTCATGGGTAAGGGGTTAAAACTCGTGCGTTTCACCCACCAAATTAGAACTGGTTCTAATTTTCCCCTATGGGTGACGACTTTTTGTCAAAATTCCCTACATGAGTTAACGGTTGGTACTACCGAAACTTGTGATTCTGATTCAAATGTGAATGGAAATGATTTGAACCCGTGTCCTTGAAAAACCCCGAAAATCAGCTGATAGGTGACGACTCATGCGTCACGGTGAACACCGCAGTGGGCGGCTTTAAAAACGTTTTAAAAGAATTCTTAGACTCTTGTTTGACATCCGGACAGTGCGGACGTGCGTAGGGACTACAAAGTTCTTCCCGGAGTGGCGGCTAGAGGTGTCATACGAACGTTTTTACCTTCAGGGATCAAGGAAAGTATTCACGCTAAATTGACGGCATCTTTCTTCTGGATCTAAGCGCTGTGAGCGAAGATTCCTATCGGGGCTTACCTTAAAAACAAATACTATGTATCGTCGTCGAATGCCACCCAAAGTGCTCAAAGCAGTTTTAAATCTAATTCAAATTCTCAATTCTCAATGAAAATAGCACCCTCGACAAGCAAACAGATTTTTGCTGACAATGTGAAAATGACTTGTATTGCTTGTGGAAAACTGGGCACGATCGTTCTGTTTGTCGTCATAAACATCAATCTTGTAACTTTTGCCATATCCAAGGTCATATAGAGGCCAATTGTTTAAAAACGTAACAATTCAAAATCAAAACAAGTTCAATCAAGCCAAGAAAAATCTCATAAACACAATTTAAAATATCCGAAAATATTAATCTTATTCAAAATGTCGCAGACTCTCATTCAAAATTTTACAAAAAAATTATTATAAGTGAAAGGTTATACGTAACGCCAGTAGCAGGTCTTGGTTTGACAGCCGACAATTTATGCATTGCATCGATTGTTGAATTATTTGTTTTCTTTTTGGAATTTCTGGGAGCTACGAGCTCGATTATCCAGATTTTCCGCCGACGAAAGCCCTGGAAAGCATAGTCCGGAAGGGGAGAGTGGTGAATTGGACCTGAAGGGACCAAAACCAAGAAAAGAGAGAGAGAGAAAGAATTCTTACCCCAAAGTGCATTAATATAACGTTAATGAAACATTAAAGACCGTTTTTACGTTGGTTTTATTTATAAAAATATATTTAAAAAAAAATTTACTAATTTCTATTTTTACGACAAAAACAAACAAAAATTACTCAAGAAAAGGCAGCGTATATTTATATTACGATCTAGTTGCTTTAAAAAACGCTTTCTCTTATATTGTTTCTCATATAACAATTGAATTAGTGACCTTTACCTGTACTTCCGCTAAAATAACTTTGTGCTTTTATAGGTCAACGCTTTTTACATTTTTGGGTTAGCATTTCGGAACATATGATTAATTTTTATACCCATAAAGGTATTCAAGGATTATATTAATAATATGTTTTATACAATTTAGACGTGGCAGGATGATAAATAGATCTTATTATTGTTTTTGATATACAGGGCGTCCGGAAATGGTTTATACAATGAAAAATAACAAGTTCTTGATATATTCCTTTTAACACAGTATAGAATGCAAGAAAACAAAAAAATCTTTTAAAAAAGGTAATTTTCTAGAAACCTGCGGCAACTCCGATTTTGACGAAATTTGGTATACGGGGGTTTTTGGGGCGCTGATCACGAATCTGAAAGAATTTTTTGGCGGAAACGTTTTGTTCTTGAGATATTCATCATCAGACTCAAAATTTAAGTTAGTCCTATTTTTACAATATTTCCCCTTCTTTTTGCACACAATTCTTAATTTAAAGCTAAAGTGGCACACAATATTTGATTTTCACCTTTAAAACCCCGTTTTTTTACGTATTTTACATTATTTTTGCATTAAATTGCATAGCTATACTTTGAATCATTTCAATCCCAGTGTGCCATGAAGCCCTATGTGTATGTATGGTTGCCGCATTATCAAAGAAAAGCCACGCAATTTAATGCAAAAATAATGTAAAAACGTAGAAAAACGAGGTTTTAAAAGGAGAAAATCAAATATTTTGTGATACTTTAGCTTTAAATCAAGAATTGTGTCAAAAGAAGGGGAATATAGTGAAAATAACCTTAGTTCAAATTTGAACTTTGATGATGAATATCTCGAGAACGAAACGTTTCCGCCAAAAATCTTTCCAAATTTCGTTAAAATCGGAGTTGCCGCAGGTTTCTAGAAAATTACCAAAAAAATTATGTTCGAAAATGCTTTATTTCCGAAATATAGGGTGTTAACGTTTTAATCAAAAAATGCCTTTTTATTATAACTTTCCTACCATTCCAGATATGTCTACAAAACTTGAAACGCCACTGCTATTTTTTTTTCAGGCTTCACGGCAAAAAATGTAATCTATTGGTTTAAAGAAGTGTACCAAATTTTGTGGACATATCTGGGGTGATAGGAAAGTTATGATAAAAATGCATTTTTTTCTTAAAACTCTAACACGCTGTATTTCGGAAACGAAGCATTTTCAAACATAATTTTATTAATAGGATTTTGTTTATTTTCTTGAATTCTATAGGGGAGAACGGGAAAGGTTTGGACCCTGGGATCATATGGACACATTCAAATCTTACCACCAAATCTATTCAAATATTCTTGGCGCGTTGTCCGGTAGTCGGGAAGAAAGTGCCTTTAGTGTTCATAATTAATTATTCAGCGAAGGTACGTTATAGTTGAGGTAAATTAAAAATACGTTTTTGTAATTTTGAAGTATTAATTTGCCAGAGAATAAGTTGCAATTTCTTCGTATTTTTTATAATACCCTATTATTTTGTGATGTGTTGGTACATTTAGAATTTTAAAAATATTTATTTTGGGTTTTGTCAAATTTTACCATGGGGAAGGGTATGCACAGTCGTCGAACCCCAACCTTTATGTCCAGACCCTCCCATACTTAATTTTTAAGTTAACCTTTCTCTTTTATTTTCTTAGTTAAAATGCCCCAAATGTACAAAAGAAAAGACAAACTGAACTTTTTATTTTGAATCTGTAAAGAAAGCTGTCATCGATGTTACTGATAATAAGCTAAGTTATCAAAAAGTCCCTAAAAGCACAGAATCACAAAGTCAGCTTTAGGCACCTATGTAAATAAGCAAAGCTTGAAGGGATTAATAGAGACATTTTGCACTTCTTAAAATAACAGACGTGTTTTGGCCTCCTTATGGTTATCGTTATTAAACATAACGATTACGGCAGCAGTTTTAGGCAGAGATTTTGCAGCCTCTTTTAAGAAATATATCTTGCGTCTGCGCTTTCGACACATAACCTTATTTTTGCCTGTGGTTCACCCATTTTAAAGTTAACGAAAAATCAGTATTTACTTTTATTCTTCATAAGATATAAATAAATTCTATTTAAATATATGCAAACACTTCTGTTGATTTCGTTTTTTAAAGTAGATGCAAACAATACAGTATAAGCAAAACACAAAAAGTAAGGTTAGGTTTGGTAGTAGAATAAAAAGCAAGTGTGCCAGATTGTAACATCTAAATTAATTACTGATTTAGAATATCCGTAAAAGTGCAAGTCCGTTTTAATTTCTTAACACTATTTGATTTTATTACTGCTATAGATTTTTCGCTAATTAGAGCCTAGGTATAAATGATATTTTAATTAATACGGCATTAAAATTTTAACCTTTTAAATAATTGATATTAAAATTTCTACAATCCAGCAACCACGCAGTTTAACAATAACGATAACGATAAGCTCTTCGGTATTCATCCGTAATTAAAGGAGTCCGGTAAGGTTAATAACGATAACGGATCATGTTTGCGTTACTGCGCAATCTCAGAATAACCTTAACCACAACGGAATTGCAAAATAAGCGGTGCAAAATAAGCGGTGCAAAATGTCTCTAATAACTAATGTAACTTTTTATCCAAAGTACGTCACCACTCAAATATTTTCCATGAAAAGAAAACCAGTTAGCAGAATATTTAAATGTTCCAATATGTATTTTATTTGAGTATGCATTAAAAATAATATGAAGTACCCAAAATCATGACAAATCAATAAAATCGCTGACCCGAATTCAACCCCCACATTTTTTTTTGATTTTTAAAAATAAATAACTCTTAAAATATTGTGTCCCAGTATATGGGGTGGATCTGGACACTTGGCATGTAGTCATTTTTGTTGTTAAAATAGCAATCATATTTCTTGAAAATTATTTGGCATTTATTAACTGTTAAGATATATTACTAAGCGATACTTACACACAAAAACATTTTAAATATTTTATAATGTAAACGAAAAATAATATTGATCAAAAATTGTGCAGACCCTCCCCGCTCTCCCCAAACTGTGTTAAGAGGAATATATCAACTAAAAAATAACCCCGTATACACAATCAGCTAAATTAAAAGGTATATAGGCCAAAAAGCAACAAAGAGCGGAAATGAAGCGTCATCTTGACTAGATACCGGGATTATTTGTATAATCTCTACCTGATAGTGCTCTACACGCTTTAGACCGACTCCTCTTTACGCATTATTGGTGTACTTTTATTTAGCCGAACGTGTATACAAAAGTTACTTGTTAGGACGCTAGAGAGCTCTAAAAATGTATTGTTTGTTTATTAGGTTAATGATGTATTGATTTTAACTTTTCAGATATTCAGTTACCGCTTAATGGTACCTACAAACTAACCGAAACAGTACCAGACTATTTTAATGGCATCGTTCTTCAAAGGTACCATCTTCCAAGTGGAACTGCCTACGGGACCATCAAATTTCAACTAGCCTTTAATTTAGCCGTAATATGGATGATTGTTTTCGTGTCTTTAAGTAAAGGCCTTCGATCATATGGAAAGGTGCGTAGTTCTATTATTTATATCTTTATATATAAATATTTATTAATTTAATTTATTTTAAAAAATTATACTTAAATAAGAAAAGAAAAAAATAACAATAAACAACTAAAACCCAATAACATATTTTTTTAAAATTATGTTTTGAAAGTCGATTAGCGAGATATATACAGGGTGTCCGGAAATAACGCGTTAGAATTTCTGTGGGCGATCTGCACGTAAAATTATTGCGACAAACTTCTATACAATTTTTTCGAAAACTCAAAATTAACGGCGATACCGGATGTTGATGTTTTTTATTTTTTTGCTGGCTCCCTATAGTTAAATAAACTGCTTCTCTAGAGTTAAATATAACAATTTTAAGTGGATCAAATTCTAAGATGAATTTTAAGATCAACATCATGTTAATATACTCAATATCGGTTAAAAGTAAAAAAGATAATATATAACAAAAAACTAGTCATAATTGGAGTATTTCTGTTTCTTAGGGCAAGTAAGTAAACATGTGTCTACAATAAATTAAGTTGCTAACATACCCATTAGTAGTTCTTACAATGGAAGGTAATTAATTACATGTTATTATATTATTTGTCACTCTGACACTAACAGTAATATTTAAAAATAATTAGAACCAAATTATTATTTTCTTTCTTTACTTTTAACCGGTAATGAATATATTAACATGCTGTTTATATCTTTATGTTTTACCCATCTATTATTGATCTGTAATACGTTAGAAACGGAATATGTTATGGTAGCAATAATACCTGCTATCACATCTAGGGCATTATAAGCGGGCATTATGATAATGCCCTAATGCGCTAATATGGAAATTTTATTGCTTATCCAATTTTATTTCTCTCACAATAAAGATCAAGTTTATACAAAAAATATTTTTTCTTTAAACAATACTAAAAATTAAACTTTATTTCCAAAATAAAATTACAATTTTGAAATGTCCCGGAAAATGTAGCTGATCCCACTATAGAATGGTCGGTGTTTTTTGTGATGGTAGCAGCGGTGGTAGCACTAACGCTATTTTGTATAGAAGAACAGTCCATTAAAGAATTTTCAATAGTCGATACGGAATTAACCTCGAATTAACTGAATTGGCAATCATTTTGGCTACTTTGTTTTTGGATTAAATACTTTCTTCTATATATCCTTCAGCTACTGAAGAGCTTTTCCATTTCCCATGTTGTTTTAGTGTTTCAAACAAAGCACCTGCCTCAACAAGTAAAGTTGACATTATCCAATTTTAAAAATTTTGCCATCAATGTTGGGACGCTTCCTATGGTATTTTTTCCAATGGGTTGTACTGTACATCGACCCTTTCTATAGGTAAGAAAGAATCTTCGCTCCTTTATTCCAGCTGGTCTTAATGTTGTGTACTTTTTATTAAATTTAAAGCGCCTAAATCTTCTTCAATGATAGTAAAACTTTTTGAAGTTGAAGTTTTAGTTTCTGGTACCTTTATAACCAAGACTGTTCCTCTATCTTCAATGTCATCAATAGTCATTTTGACCAACTCATCTTGTCTTAAACCTCCAAAAACACCCATTACCAATATGACTTTATGTACCAAGTAGATATCATCAGGAGCCTTCTTAATACATTTTAATATTTGTTCTCCTTCCAGAACTTTGAGACGTATCCTTTCGACTTAACTTTTAAAAAAGATATGAGACGATGGTATTGCGAAATGTCTATATTTTCATAGACCATCAACGTAGACCTTAGGGTGAAATACTTGGTTCAGAGAGAGTTCGGACTGTATTTTTCCGACTAAAAATAATAAAGTTTGTTAAACATATGTATATTAAAATAAAATGCCATTAAAACGGTTTCGGTTATTTGAAGAATTGCGTTCGCATCTTTCCAAATACCAAATATGCCACACTCCCGATCATACTGTTGCCTTGATTTAACTGGCAAAGATTTTAGGTCGCTTTTACGGCCTTTTCTCTTATATTTTGTGGAATTTCTTCCATTTTGAGCAAATCGTTAAATAAAAATGCCAACTGACTAACTGATAGAAACATCAAAGTCAAACTTAACACCAGTCATTATCTACTTACGTATACAGGTACAGGTGCAACTTATTTTTTATATTGCGAATAAATAATGTAATTAGTCATTGAAAAACTCTTTTTGGGTAAAACATAAAGCATTGTATGCACCACGGGCTTTAATGGACTATAATGCCATAATACATAAATAGCTATAAGAACCAGAAATAATTGACGTATAGTGTGTTATACGTTTTTAATGTAAAATTTAATAAAGAGTCAACATGTTTTAAAATCTACAGGGTATTCCATTTAAAAAACCGTACCAAGTATCCAAACATATTTTTTTATCGAAGTTTATTTTTGTATCTTGTATAGGGACAAAGTTATTTTGAGTAAAAATAGAGTTGGGATACCCTGTGTACGAAATAAGACAATTAAAAATACTAATATACTATTATATGTGAAGGGGTTTTTAATAAATTAGCGTATTGTTAAGAAGTTGACGTTAACCAAAATTTATTTTTTAGGTCATTTACGTGTTTACGCTTCTTCCAGTTTTTGGCACTTTCGTTTTGTGTGCCAAAATTTTGGGACTCATGCCGCCGGAGTTTGTAAATATAATATTTCCGGAGACCTCATGGGGAGAATTTTTCTTAAATTCGAGGGGTAAGTATGCAGTAAATGCAGCTTTTAAAGGTAATTAAAATAAACAATTTTTTTTTATTTTTAGCTTATTTTTAGTAATAAGTTATAAAAAAATTCCACGACCGTTAAAAAAAAATTGTTTTTTTAATCGTTTACATGAAGGTAAATTATTCCATTTTAGTACACTATATAAAGCTTTTTTACACTTGGAACGTTTTTTTAATGGCTACTCCAACAAACTTAAATATCAGTTTATGCAATGTAACAGTAAACGCGACATCAACTGAACCAAACGGTCAAGCTACCTTTGATTTCGTCAAAATTTCTTTTAGTTCCTGTGTCACTAGTTTTAAAATTTGACACTTTGCAAATAAGTTTAATAAAAATGGTTGAAAATTAATAGTAATATCGAATTTGAATGACTAAGAAATTGAAAAAGAATTTTTACTTTTTTAGTACTTATTATTTCTACAAAAAGTAACTACATACTATTTTCTAAAATTAAATAATAAATGCATAGTTATGAAGAGGATAATTGTCTCTTAAAAATAAGGAGGCTATGATTTTTGTTGCAATATAATGACTGTGCTGCAAAAATTAAATATAATAAGTTTAGATAAGTAAAATATGTATAAAATGGTGTTTTGGGAAATTTTTATACGGTCGTGGAAAAATATAATATGTAACACATGCATAAATTGCCTTTATTTAGTCATGGGATTGTCGCACTCGCCTAACGGCTCGTGTTGTCAAACTTCCCATTCGTAAAAAAGTATCCCGTTATGCACTTGTTGCATAAATTACTATTTTTTCTGATTTAACCAGAATTAATTTAAATTAAAGTATTTTTGTTGGTAAATTAAAAAAAAAAACTGTTAAATTTTATTAAGTTCATTGGCGTCATAAGTGGCAGCTGCTCGAATATTTCTCGCATACACAAAATGTACGCCACTGAACTTAATAAATCCAATTATGTAAAAATAAATTAGCTCCCTAATGCTTTAAATAACAGTGCCAAAAAAAACAACAAAATAGAGTAAAGTATATTTGGGATATTCTCGAAAAAACTTTTTTTTATTATTTTAATACCCTTTATTTTGAGAACAAGAATTTTGTAAATCCATGTTTATTTGAACATTTTTTCTTAAAATGACTGGAATCGCTTTGTTCGCGGATCTAGTAATGAATGGAATTTTTATTTACCGCGAACGATTTTCTATACAGCTGACGATGTATTCTGATCTAGCCTTTTGGTTAGGATTTTTCATGGTTAAATTGGATACGACAAAAAAATTAAATTCAAACAAAAAAGTAAATTGTTATACTGTCGAAAGCCACTCGAGGTCTCTGGGCGGAAGACGAGGGATTCCCTGCCTCCTCTCGTTTTTAACATAAGTATGTGTATTTAACTAAAGATAAAATTCAAACAACAAGAAATGGTAAAATCTTGTAATATTGTCTATATTTTTAAATAAATCTTTATTTATTTTATTGCATACATACATTCATACGGAATACAATTAAAAATCCTTTGTTTATATACGCTCAGAATCACAAAAATATAAAAAAATATTCAACAGGTGTATTAACCCGCATAAAAAGTGGCAGAAACAAATAAACTGTAATACAACGGTTTATTTCTGTACCACAAAAACAAAAAACAGCTGACCATGTCGACAATGCGCATGAAATTCCGAACTGAACTTTTAGTTCCAACAAACATCCCAGGAGTGCTAATCAGGTTACGAACCGGTGCTTTTTTCACTGCGCATGCGAATAGTCCCAGAACCGGTTCAGAATCAAACCCGCGAACAAAGCTATTAATTTATTCGTCAGCAAATCTATTGAAGTCGAGAAAAAAGCAGAAGCGGACTTCAACAATGTTTTATTTTCTTTTTAAAAGACTAACTCCAATATGTAATACATTAGTAAATTTGTATTAAAATCGGCTTTAAAATTTTAATATTAGAATATCATGACCGTATTTAAAAAAATTAAGTTGTTGTCCTGCAAAAACGAAACTTCGCATTTCAAATAAAACTTTACCATTGGATAGAACAGAAAAAAGTTGCAATGCAAAAGTGCAATTTATTTTAAAATCCGATTTTTAATAAGACCAGGAAAAAATAAAACAAATTTCCAATTTTTTGTTTTTTTTCCGAATATCTCCGAAAATACTAATGTTAAAACTTGTCAAAAAGCATATTACTAGGCACATAAACCTTTAACTTGGTTCTCATTTAACCGACTTCGTATCTCTTACACTCCCCACAGACGCTCAGGTCTACCCACGGTCTACCTGATCGAAAGAACTGTACAGTTTTTTATTCAGGTAGACCTGAGTGTGTGTGGGCAAAACTGTACAGTTTTTTTAACCTGTTCAGGCGACCGGAGAAAATCAAAAATATCCTATTTGTACCCGCCACACACACTTAGGTCGACCGTAGAGGTTGTAAAGTTTTTTAACCTGTTTATTTTAAACGGCGACTGAAGCCGACATCCTTTGTGAACTCGAGGGTGAACTGGTTTATTTGTAATTGAAAAAATACATAGTACTTGATTATGGCACAGATTTTTTTAAACAATGCAAAACATTTTTTGGGTTGTTTTTTTTAATTTTTAAAGAATAAACTATAGGTAAACTCCATTTAATAACTTAATGATTATAAATATAATTTAAATGTCATAAAAAATACTAAAATTAAATAAATGTAATATACAAGGTGTCCCATTAAATAAAGCTTGTGTGTATGACTATGGTTACCATAAATTCTTTAGTCAAATTAAAATGAGACAAATAACTTTGTTTTCTCATTAATGCATTTATTGATATTTCGACTGCTTGCTACATTTTCAAACCGAAAATGTATCTTGTTTTATATATATATATATATATATATATATATATATATATATATATATATATATATATATATATATATATATATTAAACTAAGTACTAAAAAATACAGTTCTTTCCCATTTAACCATCTCTGTAGCGGCAGCGGTTTTCATGATCACTGTACTAAACATCGAAAATAGGTATACCCTGTATAATACATTTTAACAAAGAAGGAAAGTATTTAAAAGGCTCTCAATAAGAAATAATTTATTCTTAAAAAATCATAAAAAACAATAAAATAAAAACGAAACTATTTACATATATTGTGTGCACAGCAATACCGTATTTGTCATTTAACCTAAACATTTATTCAAATATTATAATTTTTAATTATTATATCCTTTACCTGCGAAACTTTATTATTTATTAAAAAGAAATCTGTTTACGGCCGACCGAAGGAAAAAACTGTGCAGTTAAAACTGTACAGTTATACCTGATTGCCCCACACATGCTCAGGTCTCAGGTCTATCTGAATAAAAAACTGTACAGGTCTACCGTGGGAGACCGTGGGTACACCTGAGCGTCTGTGACAGCGTTACATTTTTAAGATGCCCATACTGGCTCTTCTTATCTTGGACACGTTGTATAGCCTAAACTGGTGCTTTTGAAAAATGTAAACAAATGAATCATGGCTTTAGCTATACATACTCAATAAACACCCTATTTTAGAGAGATGTTAATGTATTATTATTACTTTTTATTTATTTTAGAGTTGGTTAGCAGCAGCCCAAGAAACCTTTCTAACATGGGGTCTTTTGGGACGCCATAATGCAAATAGCATCACACAACAAGCACAAACACCTGCTACAAAGAGATTCTAGTTCTAATAGCTGTAATGACCATTTCAGTTTTATTATTGGTCGCTTTTTTGGCCAACACTTGTGTTCAAATACTTAAGTCATATGGATATTTATATTATCCCAGTTCTTTTGGTGTTAAATTAACGGGTGACAAAATGGCATCTGTGGTTTTTTCGTGTATCATCAATTCGTGAACACCTTCTATAGTTCAAGAGGAATTGTTGTATACAATTATTTCACTTCTACCACTTATACGTCTAATGGTAGAGGGGAGATCACGATACTAAATGGGGATTTGACATAAGAGTCATGAAACAGGCACTAAGAGCAAGCAATTCTAGTTTCGCTCTGAACCAGTTCAATTAAAGTTCGAAGCAACTCGGTGCCAGGTTGCTTTTTGTAACAGCAAGAGCGAGACGAGAAAATACGCATTGTCTCCGAGCCCGGTTAAAGTGCGTGAATAACATATGTCCTAAAAGTTTTGGCACACAATGTTTATCGTTTTTTAATGAAGAAATTTATTTAAACACTAACTAGTTATCATAAATTACAACTCAATACTTAACTAAACTATACTATTGAATTATGTGGATTTCTTCGAATGTCTCTCATGAGGTCCTGGATGGAATTCAGTTCAATTTCTCGTAAATTCGCCGTCTTAATTGTTCCTCATCTTGTGCTTCCCAGCCTCCATGATAAACCTTTCTAGACAGTATTGGGCGAGCCTGCGGCAAGTTTGGAGGATTATCGTTTTTGGGAACAAAAGGTATGTGGTGTTGTCGAAGCCAGTTTTGGGTATCTCTTGAGTAATGGCATGATGCTAGGTCCGGCAAAACATGATATCGTCATTAGCATGATGTTCGCGGACAAACTGAAGCAATTTGGAAAGGCAGTTATCAATATAGCTCTTACTATTCAAAGCTTCACCCCTTACTCTTCCCACAAAGGTCGGGATACACCCCTGTTAGAAATTGCGCACCAGACAAGGTTTTTATCTGCAAATTTCGCTTTATGTTTGTATCTAACATTATCAGGGCATTCCTCTACGTTGTCCGTATAAAATCCATCGTTTCCCTTCATTTCAGAATTACTCAAAGTGAAATACTTTTCGTCATCTAAAATAATGATTTTTCATTGGCAGAATGTACCCGCCTCAGTTGACGACAACATCTTGGTATGCGAAGAAGCTGCGCTTGAGAGTATTTGGGTCACTTACGTCTCTTTCGATATTTAAGACCATTCCGCCTCAATTCCAACGATATCGTACTCTTAGAAGATCTGTATTGCCTAGCCAGTCTCCTCGTTGACATTCCAATCTGGTTTTTTGCTCTTCTCACCAATCTCTCTGACCTCTGTGCGGTAAATGCACGTGGTCTACCACTTTTTGGGAGATTCAGACATGGTATTCCATGCTCGGACTCCGCTATTGTTCTATAAATGGTTCTGCGTGAAATGTTTTCATTCTGGAATATTCGACAGACTTTAGCTTTGGGTATCCGCCCAACTAACTTGTAGATACTTTTTCTTATTTCAAATTTATACGACATCTTAAAGCGAAAACTTCAAAATAAATAAATCTCAACTGACAGTAAATAAAGTAAATAAACTTTTTGTTTTCATAGGCAACTTGATATTATTTTGTTTTTGTTAAAATTAAAGACAATGAGTTTTGTGCCAAAACTTTTAGGACATACGTTATTGAATGGGTTATGAATCAACCTTACCCTAGAGACATATTAAAAAAAAATACGTTTTATTTGTATAGGTATAATAGTATAATATTTTGTATTTTAGAACGAATGTCGTCATATCAATTTATGCGGTCCGTGAAGGATCAATTACCTCCTAGTCTTGCAAATACTCCAGTCCGGTATATGATACATAATTCGTTTATTCTTGGTGAAAGAGTGGTTAGGCCGGGTGTGGATAGCACACACGAAAGCGGATACCAGGTAAGTAATTTAATAGTTTTTATATCCAAGGTGTCCCAAAAATATAAAAACGGATATACACAGACTGTCCACGAATGGTGTTAACAAGAGGACAAATTGATCAAAAATTTAATTTTTCGAAAAAAGTAATTCTTGCTTGCTTGTAAAAAAATAAGATTCACGAAAAGAAAATGTGAATTTTGTATACAGGGTTCGCAAAAACTTAAAAACATGATTTTTCTACAAGACTAAACCTTTACTTTTCGTTTTAAGCAAAATTTCATTTTAAAAATGTATTTAGAATGACATTTTAAATAACTTTAATTAGGTTATAGGGGTATCAAAAATATTCAAAAAACTTAAAGTTGTCATAAATTAATTATTTTAAATTTTTTTAATTAAATGACCTAAAAACTTTTATAATTCGCTTTTCAAACACCTGCTTTTTCCAAAGTTCTACAAAACACAATTTTTTAACTGTTAACGCCAGTTTTCGTCAAATTATAGATTTCAATAATATTTTGTATTATTGTTTTTATCGATTACAAATATGATTCCAAATAAATTTTTCTTATGACATTTTGCTAAAAAATGAAAAATACAGGTAGTTTACTCTTGAAAAAAATCTTGTTTTTTAGTTTTTGCAAACCTTGTATACAAAATTACAATTTTCTCTTCGTGAATCCTATTTTTTTACAAGCAAAAATTTTTATGAAGAATTACTTTTTTTTTGAAAATGGAATTTTTGGCCCTTTTTCCCGCTTGTTAACTTCATCCCTGGACACTTTGTATACAGGGTGTTCATTTGAAAACTTTCCACTCAAGTTATCTTCGAAACGAGACAGATTTGAGAAAATCGCCGGAACACGTCAAAATATTTATTGAGGGGGAACGTTTTTACAAAAATTGGACGGCGCCCCTTTAACCCCTTAACCACCAGGGCCACCACCCCAAAATTCTTAAATGAGAAGGCGGGTCGAGTGATACATCATTTTAAAGCTCCTGACGAGTACTTTATAACACTAGAATATGAAGTCAATATCTTCACCTATTACAAAATGGTGGTACTTTAAAAATTACCTAAATACCTGATTTGGATGGTCATATTTCGGAAACTAATAAAGTTAGATGTACTTAATGTGGTATTTTCTTAAAGCTAAGTACAAATTTTTGACTGCATTTTTATTTGTTTTTTTTTAACCTTTTATACCTTTAGGATTTTAAAATGAAACATTTCTAAAAATAGTGAATTTTCCGCTTTTTTTTATATTACTAGTTAAAATAGGTTCTTTTACATAATTTTACATAAAAAAAAACTATTTTTTTGCAAATTTAACTCTTTAAAGTGAACCTTCACCAAATTATAATAGTTCTGTAAAGAAGACTCCAAATTTAATTCATTTTGAAAGCGATGCCGCCAAGTACACAAAAAATAATAAAGTAAAGAAAACCTTTTGTGAAAAATGATTTATTGCAGCAAAAAATATTTAACCCGACGAGTTTCTAGTACCACGCCACGTGCCACCGGTTTTATAGTAGGCAGAGGCGAAATAAGAGAATGTTTTGTAAGTAGGTGATACGTGTTTTAGCAATGTATTTTTTATTATTTATCTAAAAATATGTAATCAGGCTCTGTCCGAGGCTATGTGCATTCGAAAAGGTTTGTTTACTTTATCATCCCATATAACTATATTTTGCCGGCAAGGCATTGGCAAAAAGGTATCAAAAAGACATCAAAATGGGCAATTGGCCGTTATTAGGCCACGTGTTGCAGAAAATGTGATGGCATTTATCATTAATAAGTTATGATGAAAAAATGCGTTTAGGATGATGGCATCCATCATTAATAAGTTATGCTGAATAAAATGCATTTAGGATGATGGCATCCATCATTAAAAAGGTTTTGGCAAAATATGCCTTTTAGATGATGGCATTACATTATTTTTTTCCTAATGACAATAAATGCATTTTTTACCGTCCAGGGAACTAAAATGTGCATAAATAATGCACATGCATAATGAGTGTTTATGTACAGGGTGTCCCATATAAAATTAAATACTAGAATTTTGGAAAAACCATAAGTTAAATGCAGAAGTTGTTCAGTGAAATGTATTTTTTAGTATTTTTATTGTATCTCTGCAAATGTGATGATAATCATCACATTTGCTGCCAAGACGTGACCTAATAACGGCCAATTGCCCATTTTGATGTCTTTTTGATACCTTTTTGCCAATGCCGGCAAAAAATGTTATATGGGATTTTGTGTACTTGGCGGCATCGCTTTCAGAATGAATTAAATATGGGCCCATCTATACTAATTATTAATACGTCCTAAAAAGGTGTTAATTTTAAAAATATGATTTTAGGTGCTTCGATTAGCCCACTGAACTCCTTCCCGCCACTTTTGCCGTAATGGGCGCCGATCAAGTGTCGCCATTTTGGGCCGTACTGACTTACTTTATTTTTATAATGTTTGGAATAGCGCAGCAACTGGCAATATGGCATTGTGTTATCACAGGCATAATGGCAATTAATGCCAAAGTACTGAAATCGTGGAGACAACAATAACTTTTTAGTTGTGCTTGTGGATTTATATTGGGTCTTCCTATGGCTACTGAGGTAGGTTCAAAAAATTGATAATTCTGCGTCTACTTACCAATTTTGCCTTTTTATACAAGGTGTTACAAATTCGTGGGAGTCATTAGGATATGAGAAAATGGTAAGAGATGCAGCGTTGGGTAGAATTGGGTTAAAGTTGCGCATTTTTTGCTTAATGGTAGGTTCTGACATTTATTGCATGATATTTATGTCAGACATAAATTCTGGCTAACGTAAACAGTCAAAAATTTATGTCTGAATTTTTGTATTCTTTACATTAGCCAGACCATCCAATTAACTATATTGTCACAAAATTGTTATGTTTAGGAAATTGAAAAACCAGAGAATTTATAGAACAGAAAGATATAATTCATATTATTTTATTTCCTTTTTTATTTATCTGGATTTATTTTTGTAGCTGGGAATATATGTTGTATATTTTATGGACTACACCCTTGGGAGCGTCTGGTGGCTAACAATTGTCATTCTTCTTCAAATAGTGGCCGTATTCATGGTAAGAGGACGCCCGTATAGCGGAGACACTATCGTAAGAACCCTGTTTAGCCAAACGAACCATACATGTTTTTTAAGTTGGGCGCCGGCTTTGCTGTCATTTACGTGGAATGTCATACTTCCTGTAGCTCTAATGGTAAGTTTTCAGTTTGGAGAATTGATATTTTAATTTTAACTCAAATTGTCTACAGGGGGACCGCTGCAGCTACAGAGATGGTTAAACAGAGTTTTTAGAGCTGAGCTTAAATCACTTTTAGTTTCTT